>JALIZH010019533.1:5000-42397 GCA_030522465.1 Rhipicephalus appendiculatus | reverse complement strand
GACCACGTGATTGCATTGGTTTGCTCAACTGAGAACGTGTAGCACTGGCAAACCGCGTTCACGTTAAC
The DNA here is from genome assembly GCA_030522465.1 of Rhipicephalus appendiculatus. Lineage (NCBI taxonomy): Eukaryota > Metazoa > Arthropoda > Arachnida > Ixodida > Ixodidae > Rhipicephalus > Rhipicephalus appendiculatus. Next base: position 42,329 of record JALIZH010019533.1, on the reverse strand, counting down.
TGCGGTTAATTCTGTAAACCACGGTTAAGCATAACCGCAGTTCAAGCGCTGTCCGTGTGACAGAGGTATAAGTGCCCACTCATGTCCTTAACCATGCTTCAAAAAAAGGAGAGAAAAATATACCTTTTTTTAGCAGAAAGGAGAGGGGGGTGAAATTATCTCTTAACAAGGGATGATTATCTTTAGTGTTACCCCTATTGAAACGAGGCGGCTGCAAGTAACAACCCGGGCTCTGTGTCGTAATCGCGTGTTGCTTCATATATTGCACTCCAACCTGATCTCTTTTTCGTTTATTTATTATTTCTTTCCTCATGCTAGCCTCTACTTCTGTGTTTTGCAACTACATGAGCCTGTAACTCCCCTTATTCTCTCAACTTCATCTCTACTTGCCTTTCCCCCCAAGATATTCAGAAAGTATCTCGCTTATATCAACCACCGAGTGGTTAATACGTCGAGATACCTCGAAACACAAAACCTGTGAAAGGTAAACACATTCTGCGGCTGGGTATTCCAGGAACAATGTCCTGGCATTTAATGGCAATGTTTTGTCTAGTTTCTGAAGTTTTCTCACAGCAGACACATGACCTATCCTGTGGTGAATAGTTTCTACCTTCTTGCGTGTTTGCCTTCATGAAGCTAACGCCTGCTTCAAGTGTCAAGTCGCTACCCTTTGCGTTATCATACACCTTATCTGTTCCAATTTCATTGCGACCAGTTTTGTAAGCTTCCATTTTATTGTATTCTTCCATCGATATTTCTATCCAATGTGCGGTATCTGCTTCTAATACCTTGTTTACATGAAGCCTCCTCATCTATTTACACTGTCAGTTACCCTGTACTTAGTTGCCAACTTCCTTGATAATTTTCTCCGTTCCTTGCCTCCGCTTTGAAGGTACAGGTACTGCAGGCACAGCTACTTGTGTATAAGCGCACCGGCCCCTGTTTTTTTATTTATTTTATTTATTTAAACTTACTGCCATACCATTTGGTGATTTTAGCAGGGTGTACATAAAGTAAGTGTTCAAACAAATGGCAATACACTTGGCATACAAACAGAACGCAATACTATAGAACACAATATGGCATACAAACAAAATTCAATAGAATTCAACTCGTAAGTGTACCTTCTAATTCTGATTAAAGCAATGCCAATGATGGTGCTGAAACAATATCATTAGTTAATTTATTCCAGTCGACTCTGGTGCCAGGAAAGAATGAATATTTTAAGCAATTTTGCGTGTGGAAAAGGGGATTATGGTGAAGTCATTTCAACCATATTGCATCTATTGTCAACTATAATTCAAGGTTTTTCATGAATACTACTTTTTCTCTGCGCATCTCTCACTTAAAGTGAAGCCCAATCTGAATCTTTTCGCTCTGCCTCTCTCTTCGTTCTTCCGTGGGGACCCCAATTCCAATATGCCCGCTGTTCTTTCACTAAATTCCAAATGGAACCCTAACAAAAACCACGATTTCAAGCAGAGAAGTGTATTTGCGAACGTTACAGCGGTTAACGTTGCGCATTTTTGAATTCTACGCACTACCAGATATTTATTGAAGCCCCACAATGATTGTTTCAAATATTGATAAATCTCGGTCTGCTGTTATTTTCACATTATTTTCAGAACTCTTGCATGGGTATTTCATTTGTTCACGTATACCTCCAGGTACTTTTAATGGCTGACTTTGGCAACAGCTTCCTGTTAAATCGATCCCACAACAATACTTATTCCTTCGTTGAAATTCGTGTTTCCCGACTTCTTTACGCCAAAATTGAGGCCTACATATGCGGCCTAATTGCAACTTGTGTTTACCAATTCTTGCAAATACCTTGCTTCGTCCTCCGCTAACACAATGTTGTCCGCATACTTCAGTACAAAAATTAACTCTTTCACTCTTTATCCGTTACGCCTGCAAGATAAGTGAAACCCAATGTCACTTTTCTCCAGTCTTCGTTTTAAACATTTGACAAAAATATTCTACAACAGAGATAGATGGTACTTCTGCTCCTGTCTTCGACAAATGAGTGCTAAATTTTTTCATTTACGACCTCACCGGACAGTCTTTACGAGAGTGTGCCTCGAGATTCTCTTCAGCAGCGCCACGGCCAGGTTCTTGTGTTGCAGGCATAGCTCGGCACACTCACTCATGAGTGCACTCAACTCACACTCACTCACACTCATTTGAACGTGGTGAGTTGAGTATGAGTGAGTACTCATGCGTGTGAGTGGACGTGAGTGTGAACGTGAGTGAGAACTCATGAGTGTGTGTGGTCGTGAGTGTGAACGTGAGTGAGTACTCATGAGTGTGAGTGGACGTGAGTGTGAACGTGAGTGAGTGCGAAGGCTGAAAAAATTGTGGTGAGTGAGTTTGAGTGAGTACTCCCTTAAAGTGCCGACCTATGGAGCTCGGCACACTCCCTCGTGAGTGCACTCAACTCACACTCACTCACACTCATTTGAACGTGGTGAGTTGAGTATGAGTGAGTACTCAAGAGTGTGAGTGGACGTGAGTGTGAACGTGAGTGAGTACTCATGAGTAGACCTGTGCGCCGGACCCAAAATCGCCGGCGGCGGCGCGCCGGTGTTTCCACCTCCGGCGGCGGCGCGTCAACGGCGCGGGGTTCATCGGATCGGCGGCGGCGCGGCGCGCGGTGGGGGGGGGGGGGGGGTAGATTCATTTGTGGGGATAGAAGTTTGTCTCTTGAATTTTGAAAAAAAAAACGTTTCCCCGAAAGGGCGAAGCAGTAAATGCGACAGCAACATGTCGTAATGTTATAACAAACTAAGGCTACCAGCTAACTCTTTTTCATCCGATCTCGCGAAACTGCAAACCACTGGTGGATGGGAATACGGCCGCTCCCGGGAAAAAAGCAGTTCTCATGCAGCTTGTCGTATCAGTGGTCACAGCACGACGCGGTGAGATGATAGCGCGTAGAAGGGTATACGAGACGCGTTTGCTGATGCCTGCCGAGATAGCGCGCGCGCCAGCGCTCGCGACCGCGCCCTTATAGTCGAAGTTCGCAGCCTGCGGATATCGAGCCACGCAGCCCCCCGACGTCTCTTCATGCTCCTTCGCCCAGCGAAAGACGGACAAGGCTTCCTTTCTTGTTGAGGAGCAACCGATGGCAGGCCTCGCACGCAGTGTGATGTAATCGCATGCGCCCTACGTACGATGGAGATGGGCAGTTTGTTTCATCTATGCTCCAGCCGTGTTCCTCGCTAGCGCTCGCGAGCTTTTACTAGCGGGTACAGCATGCAATGCGCGAACAAAAGTTACCGATTTGGGCTTTATACGGAACATGACAGCGACAATGAAAACCTGAACAGAGTGTCCATATAATTGTTATTGCAATCAAAAAGTATACAGTAACCGTGGAAGCGGGTTGGCCTATTTTTTGGACAGCTGCATCGTCTTCACTGTAAAGAGTCCGTCCGTTGGAAGATTCAAATAATCCGGTTCCTCTTCCATTCGTTCCATTCCATATCTCCTCGACACTTATTTCTTCATAAAGCACGTGTACAATTGGAGCACTAAGCGTTGAGCCCATCAGAATTTCGAGTTTGTTGGCTGCACTCTGTTATTTCGCCTTGCGTAATCGGAAACTCACAAAACAGTGCAAAATAAGTTCATCGCGCACGGTAATCACGCGAGGTGAGGAAGAACGGTGGGCAAATGCATGGCAAAGCGGGGTAGGAGACAATTCACAACTGATATTTCTCGTATATGGGCCAATAGAAAGTATTTGCTCTAATCATGTCACGTGAATCACCGTTCTGGCGTAATGCCAAGGGAGGATACCGCGCTCGATATTGTATTTTCAGAGGCCTGTACGGGGGCCGTTATACAGACAGGGTGTGCAAACACGGACGCAAGAAAGTAGTCGAGACACCGCAAACGCCGCCACCTGAAAAATCGTACAGCGGCGGAAAAGAAGGATAGACAAAAAAAAATTAACACCTTTGCACCAGTGGTGCCAAACCTGAAGGAAGCGCGGAGTTGGGCAGTCTTCTTTGTTTCTCTTCGGTTTTTTTTTCCCTTTCTTTCCCCTTCTCTTTCTTTCTTTTTTCTCTGTTTCCTTTTTTTTCTCTCAATGTTTACTGATTTCTTCCTCTCTCTTTATTTATTGATTTCTCTTTCTTGCTCTTTCTATTCTTCCTATTTTTTTCCTTTCTTTCTCTCTCTTTCTATTTTTTGCTTGATTCCTTTTCTTCTATTTTTATACCTGGCTTTGCCTGCGTTATGCCAAGCGACGACAGCATACGACAGCATACGACAACCCGGGCCCCTAAACTGCTCCGCACTTAACATCATCATCAATGTGCTCGCAGAACTAGAGGAAGAAGACTTCTCCTTGGCACGAGCGGGCGCTCAATATGCGACAGATGGCTAGACTATTTGTGGTTTTTCCTGCGTTACGTCAAGCTACGACAGCATACGATGACAGCATGCGATGACTGCATACGACAGCCCGGGCCCTTAAACTGCTCCGCACTTAAAACACTTATGTGCGCATTCCCGGGCAAGAGGCGATACCGATCAGTCAGTTGTGCGTGATGGTCAACGTGAGAGATAACTGGTCACTCTCTTGACTTCACCCTTGTGTTTTCACGCCGTGTCTTTTTAACATGAATACCTACCAATTAGCTCAGCTATCGGTTATTGTAAGTGTTTCATTGCCTTTACTTCTTTATTTATTTATCGACTTACTCCAGTAAAAAAAAGTAAGGAAAAAAAATTGGCAGATCCCAAGTACCATGGAAATCGATGTTATGCGAAGCATCTGGAGACAAGGTGACTGGGTTGTAATTCTTTTATTGAGTGAAACGGTTCGAAATGACGTTAAAGATGCGTGCAAATGTACGCACAGACATGTTCAACAGTCGCATATGTTTCATATAACCAGTCCCCTACAGTTGCGTAACGATGCCAACAGAAACATGGGTATTACCAACACCAGAAGCGGTAAGCTGATATGTAGCACTCGTGCTTGTGAGGATGGATAGTGCTTCGTGGATCAACTACAGCGGATGGCGCTTAAGTATACCATGGACGTTTACCCGACATGACGCCTGCCTCATAGGAGTACAGATGTAATGTTAATAAAATTAGATAGCCTGCACTGCAACCACAATTGACGTTTCACCAACATTACGCCTGCAGAGGGCCTTTTCCAAAGCGGTTCCGAGACCTGGTGTGGCTCTGTGGTAGAATATTTGATTGCCACGCAGATGGCTTGGGTTCGATTCCTGCTGGGAACCCTGATATTTATTATTTGCATTCGTCGGGTCAATGCTACTGACGTCACTTTTTCTTAACGCTCTCGCATTTCAATTACTAATGTCTGTGCTCGCCGTTTCTGGGAAGATAAAAATTGTCAAACACCTGTGGCGCATACCCGCTTACCACGGCCCGTGGTATACGGGTATGCGCCACACGTGTCTGCAGGAAATGGTTTGACGACGTATGTGACAGGATTTTCATGTTATTCATGTCATGACCAGCCAGACATATTCGCCACTATCTCTTACCCACCCATACACATTTTGGTCTACACCAAGTGAAGCAGGCGATCACGAGAGCACCCAGACGTAGGCGGCTAGATAGATAGATACGTAGATAGAAACGCAAAAGTACTTACAGTACGCAAATAAATGCTTCGCATTTAAAAAGTGCATTAAACCATCGATATATATTACTTATCTATTTGATTTATCTATGTACAATGTAGTAGCCCCGAGACTCCACGAATATGCTATCCAGCGAGTTGGATCGTCTCCCTTTAAGGCTGTAGGACGCCGCAGCGTTGAGGTCAGGCAATAGTCTTGAGACTTCTGGAGGAAAGAAATATATATACGACAACTTCCGGGGAGCTATTCTCGATGCGACCATCTGAAGAAGATGTTCACAGTCCATTTCGGCAGAGCGCATTCAGTTACTCGAAAAAGCGGTTGGCCGTGATGTTTGTTCTTGACCACGTCAATGCGTCCACCACGGTGGTGTAGCGGTTAGGGTGCTCGACTGCTGACCCGAAGGTCACGGGTTCGATCCCGGCCGCGGCGGTCGCATTTCGATGGAGGAGAAATGGTAGAGGCCCGTGAACTGTGCGATGTCAGTGCACGTTAAAGAACACCAGATTGTCAAAATTTCCGAAGCCCCCCTACTACGGCTGTCAAGTCTGAACTTGCTTATGAATGTGTCCCAGATGTTTGAGAACCATGCAGGGAATGCGTACCGACCTTCGCAGGTGCGTTAGACGGGCGGTAGCATTAAACCTTATTCGATAGCTTACCCAATCAGAATTTATGCACAGCCTCCGAGATATACGACCGAAAGCGGATGTCTGGGCGCTGCGTTCGTTGCGTTGAAGCGCATTTCGTCCCTCTCATTAGTGTCGAGAGTTGTGAAAGCTTTGTGGCATCAAAATGACGTTCCGGAAGATGATCCGGAAACAGGGAGCGCACTGGTCACTGAACTCCAGCCAATGAGCTGCGGCCGAAATGGACAGTTCACTAGAAGGACACATCGAGAATAACTCCCCAGCCATAAAAAATGAAACAGGAGCATGCTGGAAACTTTCACCAGAGCTTGGAGCACGAGGGGGGAGTGTCGTCGGAGGAGGTTCGTCTGTGGACGTGAGCCGTTCGCTCGTGAATGTTCTTTTATTTACACATGAGCTCAACATGAAAAAAGAAAACAAACAAGAGCATGATGGGAATTGTGACACGAGCCCGAAGTGGTAGTGGCTTTGGAGGCGGTTAACTTATGGATGCTAGGCGTGCTCTCGACTATATTTTTCCCTCTATGGTTGAAGCGCATTCCGTTCCTCTAATTTGAGTCAAGAGCTGTGAAAACTTCTTGACGTCATAATAACGTTGAAGAGGAAGAATCGGAAAGAGGGGGGCACTCTGCTGGCCGAGCTTCCTACAATCAGCGGCGGCTGAATGGAAAGTCCATTACACCGACACATCGAGAAAAGCTTGCCAAGTGAAGTGATGTATTTTATGCCCCGGTTCCCCGTTCGCGTTAAAACGAAAGGCTACCGGCGGCGCGCCGAAGATATTGCGCGGCGGCGGCGGCGGCGCGGTCACTCTGAAAATTTCGGCGGCGGCGCGGTCGGCGTGAGCAAAAACAGGCAGCGGCGGCGGCGCGGCGCGGCGGCGCACAGCTCTACTCATGAGTGTGAGTGGAAGTGAATGTTAATGTGAGTGAGTACTCATGAGTGTGAGTGGACGTGAGTGTGAACGTGAGTGAGTGCGAAGGCTGAAAAAATTGTGGTGAGTGAGTTTGAGTGAGTACTCCCTTGAAGGGCCGACCTATGGTTGCAGAATATCCCTATTGTATTTCCCGATATACCTTGTCATAAACTAACAGAGTCTTCCTCTCTTTCATTTTTACGCCCTCTTTTTCTTTGTCAAGTACAGGGTAGAAAACTGAAGATTTCCTCGGGTTAACGTCTTTGTCTTCCCTTTACATTTCTCTCTCTTAATAACAGCTGCTCACAGCGGCAGCAACAGTGAACAGCGAGTTGTCGAAGTGAGCACGCTGTTCGTAAGCGCCAAAGTTGCTTTCTTTGAGGAGTGAAACGCCATGTGTCATCAGTCATCATCATCATCAGATCATAACAACCTAACCGCACTGGGTATCGCCAGCACGCCTCGTTCGCAAAGACGGGTGAATAGAACTAAATGGATATACAAATTCCTACACGGCGGTGAATTATCAGCGACACTGCGTCCTCTTAATGTAAATTTGGTACAATATCATCTACCCTCGTTTGACCGAACATGCTGAAACTGGCATGTTGATTCCCCATATCTCGCTGTAAGAATACGGTTAAACTTCCCCTCGCTTCGCCTACATAAGCAGCTCAGAGACAGATAATGCGGTCAAGTATTGTGGCAAAGTATGCACAACAGAGCTAGACAGCGCAATGGTGCTCTCGCAGCGCCACCTGTATCTAAGATAAAGACGGTAAAAGAAGGTAAAACGCCGGTGGAGGACGTGCACCACCTCAACTGCATCGACAGAATACGAAAGACGAAGACGGTAACGCCCCGCAAGAGGTTTTGAGGATGTAGGAGTGCCAGGGACCTTCATCGTTTTCCTAAACGTCGCTTCTGAAGCTCTGCTGATGGATCATTCAAGAGCGTTATAGTAGCACCCGTTTCAGTGTGCTCCGGCAGCTAAGGTTTCACTGGCTGGCTTTCGTTTGTATATTTATTCGGTAAACAATACGCGCGCGCGCTTGTCTCGCTTTTCGTCTCCCGAAGATGGCTTTACGTGCAGGTGCCAAATGGACGCTACACTTACGTGTGGATGCTGTCGAAATGACCACAGCGGTCTTTGTTTCTCGACTGCGGTGGTTTTTGTGCTCTGCGTTGGATATTGAGGCTACTGCAGATCACTAAAGTTTAAAAAAATACTATAAAGGCCGTATATGTGCGTGTGCGTACTTCTCCGCAAGGGCGTCTTCCATACCGCCTCCACTGGTCACAAAATGGCGGGTGGTTGGCTTCTCCGTTGTCTTTCGGTGCCATGCCCCCCAGCTTCGAGTTGCTACCTTTATTGCTTTTGTTTCGTCTCTGGGCACTCTTGCTGCACACACGGCGACAGTGAGGCGTGCTGCGTTTGCGCACAAAAGGCGTTCATATCAAAGCGCCAAGACGGTGCGTAGCACAGAGCCACTGTCTCTCATCACAATGCACGTACCATACGCAGAGCATTTTTTTACACTACTACTTGAATCGTTCCTGCCTTAGAAAATCTTGTCAAAGCGGGGCCTTTCTCGGTGGGCTTCGCTTACGAAAGCTCTTATACGTGCGATGAAGACGATTCCAAATTCCTAACGCATATCATAGATAGATAGATAGATAGATAGATAGATAGATAGATAGATAGATAGATAGATAGATAGATAGATAGATAGATAGACAGACAGACAGACAGACAGACAGACAGACAGACAGACAGACAGACAGACAGACAGACAGACAGACAGGTTCTATCGTCATTTTAAGACGCTCACATGTGCCTTAAGTGTTATGTATGTCCTAATATTTATAATAGCTTTACGTTTGCTAACTCAGCCGCATATTCTTCTCGTTTTCAACACGACCAGCGACCATTTCGAAAACAACACCGAAAATCAAGACTAGTCAAGACGGAATTAATGGAACGGCATGTATAATTTCTCGGTGTATAATACAGGCTAGCATACGCCATATTATGGTACGATTCACAACTTCTGCTGTGCTTCTGGAGATAAGAAAATCGCGACAAAGCGCAGCTTTCTACCTTCCCGGATGCACAAAACTATGGCAGTATCGATCACGTCCGTTAACGAGCCCTAACTATAACACGGCATCTTACTAAAGATTCCATAAAGTGACGCAAGATGAAATTTAACACAGTGGCTATTCTAACAGCTACCGTGTTACAGTGGTCATGCCTGCAAAGTGCGTAAGACAAACTGACCCAGGAATCTGAAATCCTGTACCGACATTTATCTCGACCCCGACACATGCAATACCGATCGCTTATGTGTGGCAAGTGTTGAATTCTTGCACCTCTTCCCTTGATGCATCGTAGGCCTGTCTGCCAAGATATTGCCTGAAACGCTACCCGAAAGGCTTGTTTCCATTAGCAGTCAGGCCTGCTACCGGAAGCAAGCCTTATCCCGAATGTTGCCTTCCGTGTCGCTGTCGTCTGAGGCTTCAAGAAAACTGTACACTGAACGTGGCCCCCGAGCAACCATGAGGAACGTATACAACACTCTGGTGCGGCAGTATGGAGGGATTTGCACGAAGGACCGTGGCACAACCAGGGGCGAAAGCAGGATCACCGCTTATGCAGACAACGAGAGACGAGGCCCAGGAAATGGCCGCCGGTCGGCAAAAAGCCAACGGCTGTGGCCCCAATTATGATCTCCCACTTCTTGATGTCCTCTGCCGAGCCAGGAGAGAGACAGCGAAAACAATTTGCGACGTGGATTCCACGGGGTATAAAGAAGCTGGGCGAAGGGACGCCATTTGCATGCCGTCTGTGGCCGAACCTGTAAGCACGGACCTGAAACTACACAAATTAATGGAAGAAAAGCGAAGCGAGGTAGCGAAATAAAGATGGAAAGAAGTAGACGAAACCCGCGGCGTCGCCTGCTTCGTTCCACCTGTTATTCAGCTCGAAGCCAGTGTCGTCTACAGACGACCATTAGGTGCTAATTTCGGGCGTCTTCCCTCATCCACACACATTATATGAAAAACCAGACAGGTAAGGCGGTAAGATGAAACCATCCCTCCCTCCCATCCTCTGTGGCCCCGAGCAGGTGTTTTCAGAACTCTACGAAAGATGACCCCTCAAAGTGACGCGTGAGTGCGTGCGTGCCCCGTGGTCTGCTACGCCCGGCACTACTTCTTTTGCGGCCGTCAGCAACCGTGAGCTTAGGATGACTGCTAGGAAATGTTGGTCTGCTGTTCGCAACGTCTATAGCTCGTAGCCAAACTGCGTCGCCTGTTGCAAGCGCCACGAATTTCCGTGAACCCTCTGCTTATAAAGTTCGTCCGGTAACCGCAAGCTCTAGCCCCTAGCCAAGTCAAGCCGAACGTCAATCAGTGCGCTTGATGTGAGTTTTATTCAGCATCTATTTTTATCACTTACACTAACTACACCCCCTTTAGCCCCCCTATAATTGCCCCATTATTTTGTCGTGGCGCATCCACGAGATCCTGTTTCAGCATGTATGAAAATACGGCTTTTTCAATGTTGTTTCCGGTGGTGTGGACATAGTGCCATTATTCTTTTGTTGAGGCATCCAATAGCGGGCGCGGCCCTCAGCTGCATTTGTAGGTGCCTCAGAGGTCGTTTGGAGGCGTGGCAGTAATTATTTCGGGCAGGCTCCAATATTTCCTATGGGAGCGTAGAAGAAAGAAATAATGAGAAGAGGCTCAGCCATAGCGGGATGAAACTGAGCGTTTCGCAATCGGAAATCGGTGATTAAAATAATGACCTTATCAGCGTATGGCTCAGCATATACGCGAAAGGACACGGGTGGTGTGTCGTATCTTTGATACAATCCCAGAGGCCGCACTTCGTTCAGCTCTCCGTTGCATCAAGTACCCCATACTGTAACATAAAAAAGAACCTCATTAGTTGTTTCTAAGATCCACTGCGCGAGCCCACAATAAGAAAGGCTTAGATTATCATTTTCTCCAGCACGACACGGAGCAGCACATAGATCTGTGCACCAATAAACTATGGCAATAAGGTACTGAAGGAGCAACGCACTTGAAGAGAAAAACACTCACACTAAAATGCTGACACTAAAAGACAATGCGCAGGGGTCGGACATCTAGTGTTATTTCATGTTGAAATATTGGCAGCGCAAACTGACGGGACACAGAAAGAGGACACAAACAAGCGCAGTTTGCGCTGCCAATATTTCAACATGAATCTATACCAACTAGCCCGCCTTACAACCCTTCTGCTAGTGTTATTTCCCATCATGGCTCACAAACGAGCTTAAATGTTTTAATTAGGTAATATGGCGATTTCGAGTTACACTATGCCGCATTGTAGGTCCTGAGAGTGTTCTGAGAGGGTCTTGAGAGGGGCATGCGATGTTGTTATCATCAGTCATTACCTCAGCAATTACTCTGTTGTCTAGGTAATATATAATCAATGATGTGCATGACATAATCTGCTAATACCATAGCAATGACGAAGGTTGCACAAATGGAGCTGCGGCCACTTTGCTCCAGAGATGAGGAAGAAGAGGCTCCGGTGTCGAGGACGTGGGCTGTCTTGTCTTGTGAGAGGGGATTGGCCACATTTTAGCGTTCCTAGTTCCTTTTCTGCTTTATATTTTCTTTGTGTTTCAGGGGCCGTCAATGCCGGTCTCCGGACCCGGCCAGGGCTCGCCCTGGTCGGCAAGTCGTCCCACCGAGTCGGTACCACTTGAGTGTTTCCTCCGGAACGGCGTAAGCTGCTTGCCTGTCGCGCTTGTGCCTACTGATGGAGGAGCCATTCGGTTGAGCGAATCGGAGGTTTTCCAAGAAGAGCTGCTCAGCATAACCGGGCATTTTCTTGACATTTCGGAGGTGAGGCGATTCGGCAAGACTGGCATTCTATGCAAGTCATCAAATGTAGACTGCTTGACTGATTTGCTTGCCTGCACGAGATTCGCGTACATTGCAGTTCGCGCGTTTGTACCTCCTCATCTCGCTTGCGTGAAGGGCATCGTTCGTGGTGTACCTACCAACATCAGTCCCGAGGCCTTCTTAAAGATGGTCTCTCCTGCTGGCGTGGTGTCAGTTTACAGATGTAACAGGCCTGTTGGTGATACGCGAGTGCCAACTGAAAGTGTAATTGTGTCTTTTGCCGGTCTAACCCGCCCCTCTGAACTGAAGGCCTGGTCATACTTATTCCGTGTAGAGGCGTTGACACCTAGACCCCTGCAGTGTCGTAACTGCTGGCGGTTTGGACACAGTGCTAATGCTTGTAGGTCGTCATTGCGATGCTGTAAATGTGGTGGGTCGCATTCTGCATCAGATTGTGAGGTAGAAGCTCCGAGGTGCTGCTTGTGTGATGGATCACACACAGCCACAGACAATAACTGTTCAGCCCGTTATCATGAGATGCAGATAATTGAGATGGTGGAGAAACGCCGATGTTCTCGGGCAGAGGCTGCATCCTTGATCAAAGAGCGTGATGTGGGGTATGCCGCGGCTACATCTCGTCAATGCGGGTCCCTAGAAGCGACAGTATCTTCTGCAGTGGCTGCAGCAATTGATAAAGCTATACCTTTAGTAATGGAAAAGCTGTTCAATACATTTGCCGAAGGTTTGACTGAGATGTTAGCCGCCAGGTTTAACAGCCTTATTCACTCCTACCCTGCACCCACTGTCACTGTTAATAGTGAGTCTCAGCATGAAGTCAATGAGTTAAACTCTCAGAGTCAAACAGATATTGCCCCACAGAAGCTCGCCAGCCCTGAAGTGCTCGTCTCGGCGGGACCAAGCGGATCATTTGGTGAAATGAGGCTTGGAAGTATCACTAATAAGCGTCGGAGTGCCCCCATTGTCTCCGACGCATACCCCAATCTCAAAACCAAAAAAAAAGGCACTACCAATGAACACAACGAGCAGGACGCATTGCGCTCTGCGGTAGAGTCAATTATATTAAGTCCACCACAGCGTCTGTTAAAGTTCTTCAATGGAACTGCCGTTCTGTATCCTCCGGTTATACTGATCTTCTTTATCTGATACACAAAACAACTCCTGATATTATTTTACTTCAAGAATCTTGGCTCTCAGTAAACCAAAAGTTTTGTATTAATAACTTTCGCACATTCAGGTTAGATCGGCCAGGCAGAGGTGGTGGATTATTGACTCTAGTCTCATCAAAAATGTACCATAGCGTTAATGTAACTTTTGAACACATTTGTGCTGACTGTGAAATGTTAGGAATAGAGTGTTTGTTGCCTGGATCATCTAGATTTACAATGGTCAATGCATACTTTCCGAATGATGTGAGAATTACAGATCACGTAGACTGTGTCATAAGAAATTCCAGTTCAAATTCGATTCTATTGGCAGGAGATTTCAACTCGCACCACACTTCTTGGGGGACAAAAACGGATGGATGTGGCAAACGATTATGGAATTGGCTGCAGGTTAATAATTTTCGTTGCCATAATTCAGGCCAAATTACCTTTTTACGTGGGCGAAGCTCATCAACATTAGACCTGACTTTTTCGGCTGGTCAGCTTGTCATCTCATCCTGGGATACATTTGACGATGGATCGAGTAGTGACCACATTCCGATTACCTTTGAAATTATGTTATCACATCAGGCTCCTGTTATACGGCAGCGACGGTTCATCAATTATAAAAAAATATAAAACTGTTTTAAAATCAGCGATATCCTCACTGACTAAATGTAATGAACAAGAAAGAGCTGACTCAGTAGTACCATGTATAAGCTCTGCTGTTCAACCGGCAGAGTTTTCTGTTAGATCCGGGACTACACGGCTTGGTGGAATGACGCATGTACGCTAGATTATAGGAAGCGGAAAGCTGCATGGAAACGCCTTCGTCATAACCATTCACCGAAAAACTGAATTGGCTTTAAATTCTACGCAGCAATTTTTAAGCGAACCGTTGCCATAGCTAAAGATAAGCACAAGTCCGATTTGCATTCGTATCTGTCGAAACTGAATAAAAGAGCTGCACTGTACAAATTTTTACGCAACAAGAAATCATCACAGCTTTTGACGTACTCGCAGTCCGTAGTGCTATCCCCTAAAGAGGCATCTGACTTGTTAGAAGATATAGCGCAAGGGCTCGCAGCGCGTTTTGCTTCGACGTGTTTGAGATCCATTACGATCGAACGCTCGACATCGGACTTTCTGGAAGTTACCATGGCTGAACTGGTGGATGTCATGTTAACTCTGAATCAAGCGGCTCCTGGTCCGGATCAGATCAAAAACTCTATGATTAAGTTAATGTTTAATTCCTATCCTGATGAACTTTTGAATATAGTGAATTGTTCGTTACAGTACACATGGATTCCGACCTCATGGAAAATTGCTGAAGTTGTTCTGCTACGTAAAAATCAAAGTCTCGGATATGTTCTGGATATCATTCAGCCCATCTCGCTTACTTCAAACTTAGTTAAGATAATTGAAAAAAATTATTCATAATCGGCTAAGTGAATTTATTTCTTGTCAGGGTATCCTTTCTCCAAGACAAATAGGATTTAGACAGGGTTGTTCAATATGGTCGGCTCATATTGATTTGGAAAGCCGAATTCGTCTTGCAGGAGTCTCTGGTCATATTTCTGCATTAGTTACATTAGATATTGCAAAAGCCTATGATAGTGTTGAACACGGTATATTGATCTCTAGATTAGTGAGCTGTGATGTGCCAAATTACATTGTATCCTGGGTCCAGGAGTTCCTGTCCGAGAGACAATTCTTTTGTTGTCATGAAGGGGTCACGTCTGGATCGTATAAGCAAACGAGAGGTGTTCCGCAAGGATCAGTTCTTTCGCCACTTTTATTTAATATTTTATTATCATCAATCCCAGTTCATCAAGATGTTCACCTTTACGTCTATGCCGACGACATCGCATTTTTCTCGTCATCCCAAGATATCAATACTTTATACAAAATTTTACAATCTTATTTGGCTGCGCTTGAGGTATGGCTGGACGGACTTTCTTTTTCGCTGAACGTCAGTAAATGCGCTGTACTTGTATTCCCAGTATCAGATCCTCTTTTTTGTTTCACTTCATTATCGTAATGAACAAATTCCGCAAGTAACGGCATTAAAATATCTTGGTATTGTTTACACAGACAACTTAAATTGGCAACAGCAAATTGAACAAAACACTCGTAAAGCTGAACACGCCATGGGATTGTTGCGCCGGTTTTGCAATAAAAATTCAGGGATGCGTAGAGCAACTTTACTTATGGTGTATAAACTTTACGTACGCCCCATTTTGGAATTCGGTTGTGTTCTTTTTTCCGGAAGTGCTGCTTACAAGTTCAGACCTCTAATATTGCTGGAAAGGCAGGCGCTGCGTCTGTGTCTCGGGCTACCGAAGTGTGTGGCTAATAACGTGCTATATTTGGAAGCTCGAGTCATGGAACTTGAGGCAAGATTTAAACAGCTTACTGTGCAGACATTCCTAAAGCTTTATGATGCACCTCTCTCCCGTTCACAGACAGTGTTCATCACATCTCCTGATTCTTTCTTTATGCACCCGTGGCGACGGTTCCGAAGGCCACAAGTCATTTTTGTTGAGTCTCTGCTATCGGACCTACGCGTTTCCCTTACGAACCTAACTTCCCAAAACCAGTGTCCATTTCAGCTTAATTTAGTTTTCGATGATATTTTTCCCAACAATGCTAAGTTATTTCCGAAGCGTTTTCTCGAAGGCCTTCTTCAGGATCATCTCGGTCAATTTCCTGGCCACTTGGTTATTTCTACGGACGCAACGCAGAATCTTCAGAAGGCCGGAGTCGGCATCTTTTCCCATCAGCTTAATTGGTCTTTTGCGCTGCGTCTGCCCGATTTCACCCCAATATTTCTGGCAGAATTTCTGGCCATCAGTTTGGCAAGTAGAAAACTAAAGTCCCAGCAATGAAAAGTTATTATTATTACCGATGCATTATCAGTTTGTGTTCACTTAACGTCCGCTAAGCAATCGCATCTTCACAGGATATTTTTGACTCTTGTTCCACATAGCCTATCAGAGGTTCGGTTCTTGTGGGTCCCCGGGCATGCTGGAATTTTCCTAAATCAAGCAGCTGACTCGCTCGCTACGGCGTCTTTAAATGGCCCGGTTCTTAATATAGTTCCTCATTTTCCTCTCATTACAGGAGAAAGATTCAAGCGCTTGTTATCTTTAAAAAACAGTCAAACAGCTCTCATACAATCTGATGAGTTCAAGCACTTGCAGTTTTCATGGAGCCTTTCACGTCAATGCGAAGTGACCCTCACTAGCTTTCGCTGTAGAGTTCCCCCGGCTAAATTATTACCTTCACAAATCTGGCTTCTCATTAACTAACCTCTGTGTAATTTGCAATGAACCAGAAACAATAGAACACTTTCTTCTCTCATGCCGCCGTTGCGCCTCACTCCGCCGAATATATCTTGAAATCCCTACTGGTCAACTGGGCTTAACACTGACTACCTCCAACCTGTTATCATTTGGAGCCGGGCAGTTTGGCACAAGCCGCAGTGCTGTGGTTACTGCGCTACATAAGTTCTTACAAGCAACCGGAAGGTTACGCTGCTAGTGTTGCCGACCGTTGGAAAAAAAAACAGATAATTTTTTTCCTATCTTTTTTTTATAGAATTTTTATAATCATTTTATCTATCTGGCTTTTCATTTACATTGCATTTTATCCTCTTTTTTTTATGTTGCGCAGCCTTTATTTTTTCCCTATATAACAGTCAGTGTGGCCAATCTCCCTTGTGGGTATGAGCCAGCCTCTCGTAGGCGACAAAACAAAACAAAACAAAGGCTGAACTCCATCCGCCTTTTTCTGAGAATGAAGACCGTCAGATTTGGTGAAGGTGCTGGGTAACTGGCAACGATGACGCCACCGTTGTGCCATCATTTATATAAGTCATGCCATCAGATGAGATTATTCCTGCATTGCCCATAAAACACTCACAAATTCACACCGATATCTGAGAGAGAGTAATAATATGTACGCTGCATAAGCAAAGACTTTATTTCAGTTAAGCTAAGATAGTGGTTTTGCCTAGTCGTGACAACTTTCAAAACGAAACAATGTTTTCACGTCACCTGCTCCCATATGCGAAAAGCATCATAGTGTGCAAATCAAAATACAGCTTGCCAACTCTAACTCTTCTGTCGTCAGAATAGGACCGCATAAAATCGTAAGGACCCGACACAATTTACTAGAAGCCATTTCACGACATTTGTGTATAGCCCTAAAGTCGCCGGCGAATAAGTTCCACTTAAAAGACTCAGCGCGTGCAGAACGGCTCCCGGAACACATTCCATCGTAGTATGCGTCACTAATGACGACATATGTGTCTTTCCAGAGGCGGCCGCCGGTTCGTTCAGTCACAGCCTACCAGCGATCACGTGCAGCCAAAATGTTCCTTCATTCCTAAGTATAACAATAATTCATAATGTCTAAGAGCTGGGAGGTAGTGCATACACAGACACGCAGCACAAAGGCAAGAAGAAACGACTTTAAAGCTGCACTCGCGACAAAAATTTTATTTCGAGAAAGGTATGGGCTTACAGAAGTACATCCAGGTAATCTCCATCAAAACGAAATGACAAAGAAAAAGCAAAGCAAAAGGAAACCAGATTACATAACCTCAACAAGTTGAGTAAATGAAAGCAGCGCCACTGCAGTTGAAAGAAAGAAACAAAAACAAACGAGCGAAATAGCGCCACATGAGTCCTATTTTACCGGAGAGTCGAAAGTGCAGCGCCTTCCCACCCTTATGAAACGTGAGCGCGGTACACATACACACATATATGAAATCCCGACCATTTGCATAAATCCCGCGTTAGGCTTCTGCAGGAGCCTAACCGTCGCGCGCGGCCGAGTGCTGTAAATGGTCTGCTTCGTTCTTTTTTTTTTTCCCGCCTAAATAATCGAGCGTCACTTTTTCTACACCCCTAAACCCTGGGACACTTTTCTCCTTACTTGCTGACGCCAATGGCACTGAGCGTCACGCTTTCACGGTCTTCGATCCTCCCGCATATTATAATTCAGAATATACGCCGCAGAGGTGAAATCGTCGCGGGAGTCGTCCATTAATCAATCCGAAGAGACACGTGCCGCGGTCCGCGGGCAACCAATATACGAGAGAGACGAAAAAATGTCAGCTAGAAATCATCTTATCGAAACAAAACCGAGAAGCCATAATAATGCCGTTAAGGCCACCACGTTGAGTCGCAAAGAAAACGACCTTCTGCCCATACCTTTCAGAAAGAAGCAGGTGGGAGCGAAAACCACGTGATCTGTTCACCCTGAACAGTGGCCACGACGCTGTGCTCTTCTAGCTAAGTCTGGAAAGGGACTCGACATTTCGCAAGAAATGGCTGTAGACTATGCAAAAAAAAGTGTAGAACCTCTATAGTCTACACGCTGCAATAATTATCAGCCTATTCATTCAACAAGATCTGCAAGATGTGCGAATTTTTCAGAGGATCTGAGTTCCAAGTGGAGTGAAGTATTAATTGCTAACCACGAAAGCAGGCTACGCATGAATTATTGGTGAAAGTAAAGCAGAGAAGAAATGATTAGAATCGGACTCGTGAAATGCGCAGATAAGAGTAGGCCATAGACATAGGGACTTCTGCCAAAAAAAATAATAAAATGAAAACAAAAATACAGTTTTGTAAAGTTATATATAGAGAACAAATAACTGTTAATATTAAGAGAAAAAAGGCTCATTACCTATTTGCTGGTTACCGCCGCTTCCGAAAGGGCAGGCTAAAAGATCCCCAGCAGTACTTGAATAACCTTCGAATCACTGAGTGAAGTTTTGTGCAGTTGACCTCACCGCTGTGGAGAATCTGAACGCGTAATGCAAAGACATGTCACAAATTAGCATACCGGGCTATTACAGTAGTAGTAAACCGGACTCAGAATCATCGAGTGTCAGGCTGTGCTTTTGGGATATGTGAAACAGCCGGAAGCATACAAAAACTGTGTGAAAGAACCTCAGGAAGCGCCACCTGGAGGCTACGAGAAGAAGACGCGGCGAGTTGGGGAGTAAACAAGCGGAAAGGTATAGCCTCTACAAAAAGGGCGTCATGAGAGACAGAGAGAGAGAATTGGGGTAATGCGCGAGAAACAAAGAAAAAAATACAGGAAAGAGCTTTAGCCATGCCTGGTTTCTCTCCAACGCGCGAGGCCCAAGGGGGGCGCCATCTGTTGAACGCTGGCAGAGCCCCTGCACTACAAACCTGCAATTACAATCAATTGCTTGCCGCCGACGCCAACCGCTTAAGATGGCGCTGGCATCGTTGGTCGCGCTAATCGCGCCTGCGGACTCCGAAGCAATCGTCTTCCAAGCTGCCCTTTGCCGTTGCTCCGGCTTCGAAGAAGAAATATTGTGGAGCACTGAGAGCAGCGACGCGCAGTCATTACGCGTGTGTACAAGGTGTGCGTTGTCCACGTCATAGGAATCGTGTTTCCGATTGCCAACAGCGACGCCCTCTTTCTCACCCCTGCCGCAACAAACGCCGCTTGCACAAACAAGCACGCCGCGCACGGACAGAGTGCGCCTACTTATGAACGCCTATCTATCTTCTCAAATTGAGCATCGTTGACAGCCGGGACCGGTTTTCAATTACACGTTCTGAGCCCCGAGCAGCAAAGGCAAGCGCTGAGTCGAGTAGCCAAGGCATTTGTTGAGCAGCTCCTCCATCGTGGAATGTCGAGCCAAGGTTTGCGAAAAAGTCTGTTCGTGCCCGTTGCCGACGGATCGGCTCCTACAGATCGGCGGGACGCAGTGGCGCCACCTCTTGCCTTCAACTAGCGAGAAATCAGGAGGGGAGTGGTGAGAAATGAGAGTTCCTCGACTACTTTGACTTCAACCTCAAGGATTGCTAAGCAGTGTAGGTATTACAAAGTGCGTTTATTTTCTCTTGGACTAAAATTCAGACACTTCGATTGTTTGAGGGAACAACCGGCAGAGAACTTGAATAAAGTAAAGGTCATAATGCCGCTTCTCTGGCCGCATCAGCTCAACAAAAGCGCCGACACGAAACGTGACCTTGTGGCTTAGCGTTCTTCACCTGGTTCAAAAAATTCAGTATAAGACATAAGCATGTGTGCCAGAATCTTTCAGCAGCCACGTGATCATACAATCTGGGTGAAGCTCTGTAGACACCAATGCCTCCTCATTGCAGAGCGAGTTTTCATTCCATTTTTCAGCATGCCCTGTAGGATAAGCATGCTACAGCCGTACCACCGGGCCAACCCTCCAGCTTTCTTTAAACAGATTCTCACTCGCTCGCATCGCACTCTATAAACATTTCTGAGAAGCACGGCCTGTCGCTGGGTAACCTGCAATTATTAGCTATTTTGGCTACAGCTCATCAACCCGGTATAGAGGAGGAGTAAACAACTTCTTTAAAAGACAGATACAGAAAAAAGCCGTCAGATCCCACGCACTGTGGGAATCGATGTAATGCGAAGCAGCCAGGAAGGCTGCTTGTACATTATGCTTTACATAATTTGCATGTCATCTTTTAAATGCTAGGACCTGTCATTTATGTTCGTCATAATGTCACGTCGCTCAATACCAATTTTGGCTAGCGAACTTGACGCAAGCGCACCATGAGTGTGGCATGTAAATGGCGTTGTAGATGACATGCGTGCCAAGATTTTCATGTTACCACCTGCCATTTATGTTCGTTATACAGTCATCTCACTCAATACCAAACTTGGTGTATATCAAGCTAACGAAACGGCCGCGAGAGCGCCATGAGCGTGGAATACAAGTCATGTCGCTCATGACATGTCATGTTTTCCATATTACCACTTGTCATTTATGTTCGTCATACAGTCATGTCACTCAATACCAAATTTGGTGTATATCAAGCTAACAAAACGGCCACGAGCACGCCATGAGCGTGGCATGCAAGTCATGTCGCACATGACAAGTCATGATTTCCATATTACCACTTGTCATTTATGTTCGTCATACAGTCATGTCACTCAATACCAAATTTGGTGTATCTCAAGCTAACGAAACGGCCGCGAGCACGCCATGAGCGTGGCATGCAAGTCATGTCGCCCATGACATGTCATGATTTCCATATTACCACTTGTCATTTATGTTCGTCATACAGTCACGTCACTCAATACCAAGTTTGGTGTATATCAAGCTAACGAAATGGCCGCGAGCGCGCCATGAGCGTGGCATGCAAGTCATGTCGCACATGTCAAGTCATGATTTCCATATTACCACTTGTAATTTATGTTCGTCATACAGTCAAGTCACTCAATACCAAGTTTGGTGTATATCAAGCTAACGAAACGGCCGCGAGCGCGCCATGAGCGTGGCATGTAAATCATACTTTTCATGACAAGTTAGTCACGATTTTCATGATACGACCAGTCATTTGTGTTCATCATACAGTCACGTTATGCCATACCAAATTTGGTATAAATCCCATTAACGATACGGCCAGGAGAGCACAAAGTCGTAGGTGGCTAGCTAGATAGATAGATAGATAGATAGATAGATAGATAGATAGATAGATAGATAGATAGATAGATAGATAGATAGATAGATAGATAGATAGATAGATAGATAGATAGATAGATAGATAGATAGATAGATACGCTCAAGGTCGCCAAAGTTCGCTAAGAAATGCTTCGCATTTAAAAGCTACGATTGCTGACGACAGCCCAGTACCTCAAGATAATCCGCCGGACGCGGCAGGCTTAGACGACGGGCAACATAACATAGCTGTGGTACCTACTTTTCGGCGTAAGGGATTGCTGATACACAATCCATCAATTCGTCACCGAGGATACTAGAAAACGCCAATAAACGCATTAGAACTATAATTCTACTGTTACCACATTGAAAAAAGAGCTGTCTGCAAGATAGAAGGGGTTCCTCCCCGGCGAAGCGCGAATCTTGAGCTACCTGAGAGACACAGTTTCTTTAGGAAAGAAGTGTGAACTTAAGGGCTCGTTTGCTTTGTTAAACACATCATTAATGAGAACTAACAGACAGTGATGCCAAGAAAAGTATAGGGGACGTTATTAGAAGTAATTCTAATGTAAATGTGAAGAAAGAGAAGTGGACGAAAAGATAACATGCCACCGGCAGGATCCGAACCTGCGACCTTCGAAAAACGCGTCCGATGCTCTACCACTGAGCTACGGTGGCGGTCATCCCTCCGTCCACTTTATAGGGTATATATGTGCATTTTAAACGTGGGAGCGTCAGTCAGCGCCGCCTGTTGCCATTACGGCGAGTGTGGAACACTCTTTTTGCCTGTAGGCGTCACGTAGCACGTGATCTTATTACGAGCGGGCAGCTGACTAATAATCCCTCGCATACCACCTGAAGGCAACAAGTCTGCCAGGACGAGACCCTCGGTATGAACGAAGGAAAGAAGTGTGAACTTAGGGGCTCGTTTGCTTTGTTAAACACATCATTAATGAGAACAGACAGTGATGCCAAGGAAAGTATAGGGGACGTTATTAGAAGTAATTGTAATCTAAATGTGAAGAAAGAAAAGTGGACGAAAAGATAACTTGCCACCGGCAGGATCCGAACCTGCGACCTTCGAAAAACGCGTCCGATGCCCTACCACTGAGCAGCGCATGCTCTACCACTGAGCATCGGAGCATCGGAGCATCGAAGGTCGTAGGTTCGGATCCTGCCGGTGGCAAGTTATCTTTTCGTCCACTTTTTCTTTCTTCACATTTACATTACAATTACTTCTAATAACGTCCCCTATACTTTCCTTGGCATCACTGTCTGTTAGTTCTCATTAATTACAGTTTCTTTAACTTGTTTGAAGATATTATGAAGTCCTGTCTCCAGCTTGTGCATCAATGCTTTTCTTCATATGAGCTGAAATATCAGTTTACAACGGACAACTACCACTGGCAGGATATACAGCATACCATCACATCAATCATTGTTGAAACAAAGAAGAGGTCTAGGATAAATTGCCCGCGTATCTGCGTGATTCGCTGCAAATGTTGTCGGAAGACGATAGTCTTCTGCCGGCCGTGCTACTATGTTTCGCCTCGCCTCAGACAGCGCCTCCTCTATGTTGAATCGGCCGCATCTGGCTGGAATTGATAAAATAGAGGATGCGCTGCGTGAGATATGGACGCCATCTGGCAGTGGCATCGGGAAGCATGAGCTTGTGCAGAACCCAGGGCCACTGTCAGGCTTTTTTCGTGCATAGCGTCGCATTTTCAGCGCAGCCTAAGAAACATTAGGGTCTTTAGAATTCCGTATCTATGTATTTTCCATTAAAGGAACACACCATCTAATACTTACGTATTGATGTTTGCCTCAGATATGCGTAACATTTGCTTTTTGATCGACAATGTTCACAAGTATGAACGCAGCCGCTTGTGCAAGATGGCTGGGCGTTCAGCATGTGGTTCAACTTTGGCCGGGTGGCTGAATCGGGTGACAGACAGACAGACGGACAGACAGACCAAAATTTCTGCGTTGAAATATCTCAAGAAAGACTATCGTCTTTAATATCGCCTTTGAAAAGCAAAATTTGGCAGATCCCACGTACCATGGGAAAAGATGTTATGCGACGCATGCGGAGGGAAGGTGGCTGTGGCAAAGTGTTACTGAGCGAAACGTTACGATATGACGCTAGACATACGTACAGATGTTGTACGCACAGACATATGTTGGATAGTAGCATATGTTTTATATAACCAGTTGTTTGCAGTTGCGTAACGATTTCAACAGCACCGCAACCCCAATTGATGTTTCACCAACATTACGCCGGCAGAGGGTATTTTTCCAAAGCGGTTTCGAGACGTGCCGTGGCTCTGTGGTAGAATGTTTTATTGCCACCCAGAATACCTGGGTTCGATTCCTCCAGTACCCTGATATTTATTCTTTGCATTCGTCGCCTCAACGCCGCCGATGTAAGTTTTTCGGAACGTTCTCGCATTTAAATAACCAATTTTTTGTTCTCGCCGCTCCTGGGTAGATTTAAACCGTCAATTCCCTGTGGCGCATACCCGCATACCGCGGCCCGTGGTATACGGGCATGTGCTACACGCGTCTAGGGGAGAGGTATTCACGACGTACCCAAAGGTATTTTCGCGTTATTCATGTCAAGACCAGCCAGGCATATTGCTGAAACCCTCTTACCCTCCCATACTAATTTTGTCCTACCCCCGAGTTAGCGAGGTGATCACGAGAGCACCCAGACGTAGGCGGCTAGATAGATAGATACGTAGATAGAAACGCTCAAAGTTCCGGCAGAGTGCTAAGATAGATAGATAGATAGATAGATAGATAGATAGATAGATAGATAGATAGATAGATAGATAGATAGATAGATAGATAGATAGATAGATAGATAGATAGATAGATAGATAGATAGATAGATAGATAGATAGATAGATAGATAGATAGATAGATAGATAGATAGATAGATAGATAGATAGATAGATAGATAGATAGATAGATAGATAGATAGATAACTTTAATGAGCACCGAGGGAGGAGAGCCGGGTTTTACCCCGACCCCCCTGCAGGCCGTCCCACGTTGGAACAGGCAGGGAGTACCTGCCCGCGGCATCATGGACCCCTTGGATTGCCCGAAGCCCACGGTGACGATCCGTGCTTTTGATGGCGGAATAAGCGTCCTGTCTTGGGAGGACTTGTACCTTGAGTTGCTTGGGTATGTGGGGGTAGTCCCACATCATGTGCTCTAATGTGCACACACACCCGCAATCCGCGCAGTCAGGAGATATATCCGCATAACTTGAAACGTTAGCTGCGCAGGGGTAATCGCCTGTCTGTAGAAGTCTCAGCGTCATTTCTTGTCCTCTGGTAAGATGCAAATGGGGTGGAAAACGCTTCGCATTTAGAAAAATGCTTTTGGAGTCCGTTTGCATAGTAATCGTTCCTGCATCATATAATAGCCATTCACACTTCTTATCGATGCTAAAACAGCGAAGATGAAACGTGCGGTTCCGGAATATATCACTGAGTTCATTCCAAGGGTTCATTAAAGTCTTTCTCAATGATTGGTTCCGTCTGTTTATATATATCTTAATCGATATTTTCCGCGTGTGTGACCCATCTTCAGTTTCAGTGGAATATCGTTTATTAGTGGAGCTTGCCCAATTCCTCTAGCACATACACGCCACAAGCTTGTGTGCGTACGACGGACGAAGTTCCGTTTCGCCTAGTCATGTACAGCTTCGCTGTAAAAACAGAAACACGGACGTTTATAACAATGAGCGACAAAAGGCAGTGCACATGGGTTTCTCAGTAAGGAAAAACTATAGCTGGCAAAAATTCCCAGACGAGGACGAACTCTTCGTGAACTGAAAAATACTTGATGCATCTGACGGCCCATATTGTTATTTATAGCTACCTTTAAAGTACCAATTAGGAGAATTAATCAACGACTATATCAGTCGCTTTTCTTTTTTGCACCATCATTATCGCTGCTGTATCACGATTTTACAAATCGGCAACTCTTGCGCGCCTTTCAGAAGCTAGCGGTCTGCATACGCCCGAAATAACGCTTCAATGGAACCGTGTGAAGCAACCTCGTATATGCTATATGCGGACACTGCAGCGGATACTGGTGCAAGGCGGCCAAAGAAACGGCAACAATGGGCACCACGGAAATGAATAAACCCGATGCGCGCTTTTGAAAAGGCTATACGATGCCGAGAAATAACGACACGAAAGAAAATAATCGAGGCGAGATAAAGGAATAAGCTCTCGGGCGGTGCGGCCATTTGGCAACGCAAACAGCGCAGGCGTGGTGCGTGAAGTCGTGAAGCCATGAGGGTCTGGCGGGTGGCGCGGTCGTCTCTATATTTTGGCTGAGCCTCGAGCCCATGGCGTGACGCGATGGCCGCCACACACGCCACACTCTTTCGGAAACGGCGCGTTCGCACGCCTTCTAACGAAATAACAAGCACCGACAGGGCGCGCTCGTTAAAACCACTCGCTACGAGTTACTCCGTGCTGCGCCGTATCCCTCTATTCGTCTAGGCTTAACATCGTGTCCAAGCGGTCAACGAAGGGGGGGGGGGGGGAGGACAGGTCCCGACACTCCATACAAACATTTCCTAATACTGAGCGATTTGGCGCTCTTGATGCACATTCTTTCTCAGTACTTGACAGCATTCACAGGGCATATATAACAATTCCGATAATTCAATCGCGTCTACGCATATCAGCATCAGCAACCGCAGCAGAAGCAGCCTATTAGCTGTTGGAAAAGTCACCCGTCAAGGTACAGCTGGTTAACCAGCAAAGCTGAAACATGCGGCTCTATTGGGTAAATCCCTAAAGTTCACTAAAGTCTTTCTGAATTATTGGTGTGTCGTTGCGTTTCTTAATGAGGTAGTAGTCTGAGTAGGCTGCAACGGACACAACAACGTCACTGTTGATGCAGCCAATGGCGTACCTCTCTTTCTCTTTTAGTATTTTTGAACTACCTTCGCATTCATACCGGCCCTTCATTTACAGACAGCCACTACAGTCAGTAGTGGGGCTTCCTCAATTTCTGTGGCACAAACATAATGAGATGTGAGTTTTCGCGTAAATAGCGCTCAATAGCTTACAAAAGTATTGAGGGACTGTGATTGGACGGGCGAATTTCCGTTTTGCTTAGTCATATGCAGCTTCGCTGTACAGGTTAAGTGTGCATACACTAACACAAGAGCGGGGAAATAGCACAAGTACCGACTATGAACCGAATCGCCAAACTGTAGCGGAACAAAAACGTACGTGCTTAACAGATCGATGCATGTCATGCAGGGAAAGACAGCATTATCGGTGGATCGGGGGTATCGGCGGTCTCGACGAAAGACAAGTTCTCATAAACTTGGACTCTTCATCCTTGGGAAAGGTATGCGAACGAGTGAGAAATTCGTGGGACGGCCAGCGGCTATAGTTTCGCACTTACACGAACACTGCGGCAAGGCACCATTTCTGCGCATGCAAAAAAAACAACTATCATAACCGGCATATATCATCATCTCGCCCTTGATATTCACAGTAAAAGGCTCATTCAGTCTGTTACCACGGTGCTTCGCCATGACAATGTGAAGGCGAATAAGTCTACAGAACACAATCGCCAAACAACTCACTACATCGTTGCAGTAAGGGTCACCCCCACCAGTCGCTTCGAGCTAACTGCGCTACCACAATCGCTCGCGAACTGATTTAGCCAAGCAGACATGAGCAGAAAGTGAAATATGTATGGGCAGCTCTGAAGAGTGCGCAACAGACACAATTACCTATCTTCATTTTCTCTGAATGCATCGCCTAAAAGTAATAGACGCACGTCCCTATCCTTGCCTGGCCATGAAGCATCAGGGGTGCGTTTTAGGGGGACTGGCCCAAGACGAGAAAATGAAGCATGATCCGCGAGCCGCCAATCACGGATGCCCATTTCTCGCTCCCTCGAAGGTGCTAAAAAAATAAAAGAAAGATTACGAAGAACAAAGTTCCCAAAAAGACAAACGAGCAATCGGCTTGTGCGTGCACCACCATATTAACGCCCAGTTTCCTCCACAACTGCAGGGAGTTGTCAGCGCAACGCATGCGCACAAATGCTGGCCAGCAGACCGTTCGACACTGGCGCGTTTCAGTCAGTTGTATACGCTCGTCTATTTCCTACTTCTCGTATGCCAAGAGGGCGGCCCGTCATTCTGTGATGACTGCATTAGACTGCAACCCGAGAGCATGCAAGCGTTTCTAATCGTGTTTCCCTATGTGGTTACTACGCGGCGCGCGCAACTGACGTACTGAAGCTCCTTCGTTCGTGCCAACACATTCACGTAAATGAAAACGGTGCCAGCTCCACAGACGTGCACCGCGGCGTGTCTTCTGAATGCGCGTAATGTTGACACAAGGGAATAGACAAGCATTCGCTGAAGGCAACGGCCTTCCCCGCCCCCGAATTATGCCGGCGCGAGCTCTGAATATATTCGCGAAAACGGCTTCACGGAAAACGTCGTAAAACAGAGGATGTGCTTGCTGCCAGTCAGTGCAATATACACAACAGAACATAGACGACTCCATGTTATACGCCAGGAAAATTGTTACCGCTCTGGCTTCCGTAAAATCGCTTATCTCTTATTCCATTATACCGAAACATCATAAATTAGGACTGATCTTATGTCAGATACTACCAGGCTGCATCATTACGCAGTGCTATTGCTGCATAGCCTGCACCAGGCTTTACGCTTTCGAATCACGACAAAATATGCCCTCGTTTCCCAGGCCCGATCACCAGTAATGTAATTGTTATTCTCGTGCCATTAAAAGCGCGTCATTGTATCAATGGAGGAATAATCACTTTGAGCCGAAGCCTTCTGACCGATCACACATTAGGCCTAACAAACAGTGTTTCGAGCTGCTTCCACTGTCCGAGCTCCCAGCCTTGTCGGCCACCTTGGGCCCTGGGAGGGCAAGAATGCAAGAACGACTCAGCATGTTGTATAATCGGCGGCTCACGATAACGCTCCCAATTAAAGGGCAGTGCCGAGTGCACATAGCCAACGAAAGGAGAAATGTATGTGTGGTGGAAGGAACAGGCCGTTTCCATTTACAATCATCCAGTCATGAGACTCTTCTAATAACAGCCATAAACATTATCCATAACCCCGGGATCACCCCCGTGAAGCGAAACTCACACTACCGGCAGCGTCTATGCGAGAACACGAGAGAAGGTTAAACAAGGGAAGTGGCCCCCTGCAAGCCAAATACGATTGGCACGAGAATTATATACGTTGTAGGCTCACTGTCCTCCAGCATACATACGGGCATCGCAATAGCCACACCTACGGAAAGAGATCGTTATTTGGTTTTCTTCTGAGGGTAGGAGAAGGCGGCAATTAAATCGCAGCAAGCCGCGACACTGGTGCAAGGAGACCATATTATTGGGGGAAGTGCACGATTTATCAAGAAGTACAGCACTGCACAAAAATGCAGACGACAGAGCTCGCCATTCACGAACAGGAGACGACAAGCGCGACATCATATTTCCTTGCCGTCTGCTATTCCGGCAGCCCCTACAGCAGCGCCAGCAGCGGTGAGCGGCGACCCTACTGGAGTGTGCGAACAAACACCCGCGAGTGAAACACACGATGGCGAAGAAGAGACGAACTGCAACAAAAGCAATAATAAAAAAGATTAGACCTTAAGGGGTACGGAGAGCCACGTATGCGGTACCGAAAAAAACACAGAAGTAAACGCGATACCTTGTTTTGTTTTGCTCCCATTTAATGGGCGCGAATTACTTATTACGGCAAGAACCGCTCTCGCCCTGTGCAAACCGATGCTGGGAGGCATTAAAGGAAAACGCTCGAAGAATAAGCGATGACGGAGGAAATGGCAGTACGTGCCGCCATGGAGCAAACGCGGCTACAGAAACAACACCCATTCTCGAAGCATTTTCCTCCTCGCTAAGTATAGTGCGTCGACGGCTCGTTGACCCAGCCGAGAGTCGAGCCAAGCCAAATCGAGTGATAGAGGGTGGCTGAAGAAGAGGAGGGCGGAAAGGGAGCGGAAGAACTCCGAGAGAAGTGTAAGTAGCGACGAGGGAAGAGGGGTGAGCACTTCAACGACTGCGGCGCCCTGTTAAGACGAAAGAAGCTTGTCTGGTCACGGCCGTTACAGACGTCGCTGGTGCTATTACCTGGCTCATTATTCCAACGATCCGACGAACCACGGCGCTCATGGGGGGGACGCCGCGTAAGGTACGCGGTGTTGAGGTGGCTGGAAAAATAAAATAAAATAGACATATCCAAATCCATTTACGGGAGCAAATGTATGGCGGCAACTGGGAAAAGAAGTCCGCGCCGGAACATAGAAGAAAGGACTGAATCAGATAAAAAAAATCTGGCAGATAAAGTTTGCGCGGTGCCGTTCTGTACACGAGAAGGACCAAGAGCAAGGGGACACTATCAAAGATAGATAGATAGATAGATAGATAGATAGATAGATAGATAGATAGATAGATAGATATATAGATAGATAGATAGATAGATAGATAGATAGAAAGACAGAAAGAAAGAAAGAAAGAAAGAAAGAAAGAAAGAAAGGAAGAAAGAAAGAAAGAAAGAAAGAAAGAAAGAAAGAAAGAAAGAAAGAAAGAAAGAAAGAAAGAAAGAAAGAAAGAAAGAAAGAAAGAAAGAAAGAAAGAAATGTTGAGGGGACCCATCGGGCAACCTATCCAACCTTTGCTACTGAAAAAGCCTGCTCGCCTTTCATTTATTTGCTACGTGTACGGGCTGCATTTTCATGCACGGCCGTCGCCAAATCTTTGCCCATCCTTTACTAGAGGAGAGCGGTGTTTGTGCAAATAGGAGGTCATTAGGGGACGAGTTCAAAATAAATGACACGCCGCTATCAAACATCATTCGTTCAAGTCGTCTTGCCCTTACTAACTGCACCAGGTACATGTGCGAACACAAAGTGGCATTTCTTTTTCAGTTCAGGTTTCCGCTACACACCACCTTATCTTAAAAATATTAATGAATTTTATCCTAAGACGAGGAACATGTTTCAGATCGTTGAGCATGGTAAACAGAGTATGCGAGTTGAATCAACTGCACAACAAGCGACGCTGTCCCTTAATAAGCCAAATTTTGCTAATTAGTTGTGCACTATTTCGTGCTGCTACAGCAGTAGGGCTGAAAACGTTGCCAATCGGTGGCCGTGGCTCCTGTTAACGTGTGAGCCAAATGTTAAAGCTCTGCACGAGGCGAACAATTTGCAGCTACATGTCAAAGAGAGCAGGAAATTGCTGCCCCTTCGCTCGGCAATTTTATTGCGATATCAATTATATGGACAGTCTCGACGGGTTTTCGCCGTCGCCGTTGCCGTTGCCGTCGCCACCGCCGTCATGTCGCGTATGAAGTCCAAATTGATAATAACCCCCTGCGCATCGTAAGTTCTACCAGCGGGTAATAGCGGGCGAGCGGGAGCGGTGAACGCGGCTGAAGCGACGATCAAGCCAGCCGGCCCATCTCCGTCGCTCCGAGGCGCATGCGATGAGATCCCCCCGACTGTTCAACCGGCCCCGCCCGTCGTTCGTGAGCGTGAAAAGACGCGAGGGGGGGGGTCCTCGAGCGACCTTCGATTTTGCGAGCGCGGTCGTCGCGGGCGCGCGCGTTATCTTCCTATCTCGGCAGCCGACAGCAGGCGGCCGGTATACCCTTCTACGTGCTGCGCTCTCAACGCGAAGAGAATGTGGTGTGCAGAGTGTGCCTGGAGCGGCCGTATTTTCTTAAACCAGCGTTTTCTAGAGTTGCGTGAGATCGGATCCAAAAGAGTTAGCTGCCAGCCTCACTTCGTATAACATTACATTACAATTTCTTGCTATCGCATTCATTGCTTCACCCTTGCGGTGAAACTGTTACTTTTTATTATAGACGAGTCCGACTGCATAGTTACCGCGGCCTCCATGGGGTTTCGCCATGCACCCACGCTGTGGTTTATAGTGCTAGAATCACAGTATATAATTAGACTACGGGCGGATGCGACTTTAGAAGACTGCGAGATTTCCTCCTCAAAGGCGGATGCACACAAGACTGCAGCATTGGGCGCTTATTCTAGACAGACGTCATGAGCCGCACGGCCCAGTGACTCCGCCTTCGGATATTATCACTGTGTGCATGGGCGGGGCTATTTTCTTAGTCGCGGAAGCTATCGCGGGGCCTCTCCGGACTTCTAATCCGACTACAGTGCGCTTGTGATGACGCCGGAAGTCAGCCGACGCGTACAAGAAGAAAAAAAGAAGAAAGCGCTCAGGACCACGACGAGCACTGATGCAGCATTTTGCCCCTTAGCCCTAACCATACGTACGCGTTACAACGCGTCAGCGCGTGGCGTGTGGAGACTCGGTGTCGCGTCGCGTTCCCATGATAAGAGAGGACGCGCAGCTACGTGAAGCTGCGCGTCCTCTCCATAGGATGAAGGCGCGCATAGAAAGAGGTCACGCCACGCGCTGACGCGTTGTAACGCGTACGTGTGGTTAGGGCTTTTGTCCTCCTCCCTGTGTAGCTTTCGGCGCGCTCGCTGGGACGAAAGGAGAGAGAAAGCGCTTGGGCAGTGCGATAAATACCTGTAACTCCGCTCATACTTGAGAATCACAAAAATTTCTGCGGCAAATTGTAACGCAATAAGCTTCCATACAGATGTCGTTCGATCATTACTTGGAAAATCATTGCAGGGTCTCTACGGGAACTTTCCTAATGCTATTCTAATAATTTTCTGTTTCCTTAGAGAACCCGAAGATAAGTCACATATTCTTCATATATTTCCGTGAGAATCTTACGGAAATATATGACACAAATGTAGAAAATATGTAACCGCTATGTAATGCCGTAAGGAAACCTATATGAAATTATTGGGCTCTCATACGCAATGTTTTAGTAGGAGCCCCTCTAAATGACAGCACCTCAGCGTGAACTATTCGCAATGCCCACAAGCTATAGGTGGCGCGCTGTACGATTCAAGATGGCGCCCGATGGAGGGTCAATCCGTTTGTTAGCATAGGAACAGATAGGACGTGCGTACGTACGGCCCGTGCCACTTTCACCGGATGAAGTCATGAGCTGCACTGAAATGGATATGAGACCGAAATGCTTTCTCAAACCATGGAAGCTCGCCACCTAATTATTTGCCGCGGTGTGAAAGGCTATATTTCAGCTCCGTTACCGTGCATAAGGGATGCTGTGCGAAATCCTGTGCGTGCTGCAGAAAACTTCATGAACTAGAATTGACGTATGACCTGAACGGCACTCCGAGATGCTGTGTACCGAGCCTGCCTGACGGATTTGCCGCAGTGGTAGGCCGCTAGCGAGTAGCGTCATCGCTGCTGCACGGGACCGAATGTTTAACGTGGCGATGGTTTGCAAACATACCCCGTCGTCATTACTTGCGCAGTCAGGAACGCGGAGTTGCTTCTTCAACGGAACACAAGCATTTAACATCCTATTTAGTAGCGCTTGTGTCACAGCCATGCTCAGACTCAGGCCGTGCGCGATTCACTGAACTCGGATGCCGCAGGCTCGATCAGCACGATCGAAACATGAATATCGAAAAGAACACGCACGTATGCTTTCGCAACGACGAATTCTTCGACGTTGCGAAAATGCGTCGAACAACTATGCCGATCGGAAGGCACCGGTGAAGTACAGGAGAAGTGAGCCGATAGGCGTGGATTGTGGCCGTGACTGCACGTTTGATCGCTCTAACCATTTCGCTTCCCTGTTCCGAACTCGAGCGCTTTGGCGGCATGCGGCGCTCGATAATATCCACAATAATTGCGCTACGTGCAATGCACAAGAAAAAGTATGTTTTTATTTTGATCTCGCTGAACTATACTATACATTAAATACAATCAAAGTGACTTACGAGCGTGAAAAAACATTAGCGCACGAGGGGGACGTGAAGTGCAACTCGCTCCCTCGTGAGTTAGCAGCTGATCGTTCATCGTCGCTGTCACACTGTCACACGCTTTCACAGCCTTCTCCGTCCAGTGAAAAAATCCTCGTCGTCAAGGTGGTTCCTCTTAACATCATTGCTGAAAGCAATCTGAAGAATTTCCTCCGCCGAACGACTTCGATTAGTCCTCGTCACAACGTTATCAGGGCGCGCAGAACTTGTTGCTCTAACACGCTCACACCGGTCAACAAACAAATCGCTTGCAGAGTGCTGCCATCTATCAACAAACGTACAAAAACAAGCGGCGCAGCGCTGGCCAATTCGAGATTGCTCGGTTATATATCGCTAGCTCGCGCGACTTCCCGCCTACAATGTTATAAATTCATGCACTACAAGAGCACTGACGAATGCTATATGCAAGTAAAACAAGGTGAGTTTCAACTGAGAAGGTCAGACGACAGCATTTAACTAACCTACGTCACCTACGTGGCTACACAAAACCTCGCGAAGCTGATATTTGTACGATGTGGGTCATCGTTGAACGCGCGAGTTGGTACGTATTTTCACGAAAACTTCGCGTTTCGCAAGAACGAATCAGATTTATCGTGTCACGGTGGGCCCGGTTTGTTCACTGATGCAAGAAACAAGCAAACTCGTAGTGTTTGTTTCCTGCTAACACAGCCGAACAAGTGAGCAACTGCGTAGGGCTACCATGGTGTCGTCTACTGATCATCCATGAGAGGACGCTCCTAAATTCCGCTAGGGGGCACGACAGTCTATGGGCATTGCGAATATCGCTAGCTCGCGCGACTTCCCGCCTACATTGTTATAAATTCATGCACTGCAAGAGCACTGAAGAATGCTATATGCAAGTAAAACAAGGTGAGTTTCAACTGAGAAGGTCAGACGACAGCATTTAACTAACCTACGTCACCTACGTGGCTACACAAAACCTCGCGAAGCTGATATTTGTACGATGTGGGTCATCGTTGAACGCGCGAGTTGGTACGTATTTTCACGAAAACTTCGCGTTTCGCAAGAACGAATCAGATTTATCGTGTCACGGTGGGCCCGGTTTGTTCACTGATGCAAGAAACAAGCAAACTCGTAGTGTTTGTTTCCTGCTAACACAGCCGAACAAGTGAGCAACTGCGTAGGGCTACCATGGTGTCGTCTACTGATCATCCATGAGAGGACGCTCCTAAATTCCGCTAGGGGGCACGACAGTCTATGGGCATTGCGAATATCGCTAGCTCGCGCGACTTCCCGCCTACATTGTTATAAATTCATGCACTGCAAGAGCACTGAAGAATGCTATATGCAAGTAAAACAAGGTGAGTTTCAACTGAGAAGGTCAGACGACAGCATTTAACTAACCTACGTCACCTACGTGGCTACACAAAAACCTCGCGAAGCTGATATTTGTACGATGTGGGTCATCGTTGAACGCGCGAGTTGGTACGTATTTTCACGAAAACTTCGCGTTTCGCAAGAACGAATCAGATTTATCGTGTCACGGTGGGCCCGGTTTGTTCACTGATGCAAGAAACAAGCAAACTCGTAGTGTTTGTTTCCTGCTAACACAGCCGAACAAGTGCGCGACTGCGTAGGGGCTGCCATGGTGTCGTCTACTGATCATCCATGAGAGGACGCTCCTAAATTCCGCTAGGGGCACGACAGTCTATGGGCATTGCGAATATCGCTAGCTCGCGCGACTTCCCGCCTACATTGTTATAAATTCATGCACTGCAAGAGCACTGAAGAATGCTATATGCAAGTAAAACAAGGTGAGTTTCAACTGAGAAGGTCAGACGACAGCATTTAACTAACCTACGTCACCTACGTGGCTACACAAAACCTCGCGAAGCTGATATTTGTACGATGTGGGTCATCGTTGAACGCGCGAGTTGGCACGTATTTTTCACGAAAACTTCGCGTCTCGCAAGAACGAGTCAGATTTATCGTGTTCACTGATGCAGGAAACATGCAAACCCGTAGTGTTTGTTTCCTGCTAACACACCGAACAAGCGCGCGACTGCGTAGGGCTGCCATGGTGTCGTTTACTGATCATCCATGAGAGGACGCTCCTAAATTCCGCTAGGGGCGCGACAGTGTATGGGCATTGCGAATAAGGCAAGCGACACTCTTGAAGCATAGCTACTTGCCATCGGTACTACATAACACACATATATTTACGCTGCAGCTTCGCGCAGTAAAGCGCAGCTGGATTGTCTGAGATTCTTGACAAACGCACAAAAAACCGCGGGTGCGCTTAACTAAACGCGCTCTTTCATTATGACATCCTTCACAATTCTATGTACAGTTTTGGGTCGGCAACACCTAGGATTCACTTTGAAATTATTTTTTGTTTCGAATAAAGTAACCTAACCGATGACATAGAACTGTATGCTTAATAGGTGACAATTAAAAAATGGCAGATATCCCATAAATTATCAAATGAAAATTAAACACGCCTTATATAGATAGCTATTACTGGGTATTGTGAAGCACTGCGCTAAAACGTGAAGTAATCAAAGGCGAATTAATTAAGAACACCATAAAATTAGTAAATATTACAATGCCAAAATCACCATCATAAAAGTCGAGTCATTACTTACTTTGAGAACAACGAAATTTTAAAGCTTTCACACCGAGATGAGTATTTTGGCGCCCAATAAAAAAGCCATAAGAGCCAGCGTGTTCTTTTTTGAATGGAAATATATATTTTTTAAGTAATGGAACAGAATAACAAACTACGCCTGCGCCAACTTCCCTGTGTCAGATGCTTGGGTGATTATTAGTTTTCTGTTAGAAAAAAATCTAGCGTTGATGACGTTGAGACAGGAACCAGATTTCTTCGAAAGAACTTTTTTTCATTGTTTATTTGGCACTCGCTTATCAAACATCCCTATTGCAAAACCAGCGCCGTTCCAGCCCCCCTCCCCCCCCCAGCGTGATCACCAGTACATTTTTTTGGCACTGGATCGCACTGGGAACACTGTTACACGCTGGGATTCACTGGCACTTCTGTGAGCGCACTGGGACAGAGCTGGGTCGCACTGGTATGGGGCGTTGGCTTGGCCGCTGTGACGCTGGCGTGTACTGGGAAGCGCTGGAAACGCTGGAATTTTCACTGGAGTGCGCTGGTGCTCACTGGAGCCTGCACTGTTTCTTCCTGTGCGGCATACAAATTTGCGTAGTGTATGCGGCGGAATGTTTCGGTATCGTTGAGTATAGAATATTTGATTCGAAGGTACCAATTGATGCTATCCTAACAGGTCCCAAACTTTTTTCAAAACTTCTAGCTACGCAGAAGAAAGATAATGATAAGCGCCAGAGATTATGTGATATATGCGAAATCACCGTCATTTTTATTTTTTCCCTTTGGAACGCAGAAAAAAATTGCGTTAATAACACAAAGGAGCCAGCGCTGATTATTTTGCTTTTTAACATGATTTTTTTTTTTCTTATTCACGCAGATTCAATAACGGCGTTAATTCTTGCGGAGCACGTAGCAGCGATGAATGCACGTTTTGTGCATGCCCCGCACATATACCAGTCTCCCATCAGGGATGGGTTATTGTAACGATTCCATTTTGCAGTGTTTATAAGTCTGGAGGCGTCGGTCCTACCAGAAACAGCAAATCGTTACATCGCCACAC
>JALIZH010019532.1:0-27634 GCA_030522465.1 Rhipicephalus appendiculatus | reverse complement strand
GCCTTATATTCTATAGCGCGAAAAAATTCACTTGTTAAGTGACGCCAACAAATATTAGCTACGTGAAGCCTGTCTTTACATATTCTCAAAGCGTCATCGCCATCTCATAGGCTGATATTATTTTCTCGAAATTAGCTTTCACAGATTACAAAAAACGGCCGCGACAAAAGGACGTCCTAACTTTCTTCAAGAAACCAGTGGGGCCGACAACTATACAACCGCACGAAATATATTGAAAAGGACGAGAGGAAGGGCAGCACGCCCTTTCGAAATACGAGTTTGTCAAGCGCAGCCAAGTGACTTGTGCGCGCGGATTCACTAAAAAAAAAAAATACTTGATTCACGATCGAGCAACCAACCGACCGCTCGTCGTACACGACTTGCGCTTATCAGTCAGCGATCACGGTTCGCTCTCGGTGGCGATAGTCGACATCGAGCTGCTCCGTTGTTGTTGTTGTTGTTTTTTTTTTTTATGTATGGCCACTTTGTCTGCCGCGCGCCATGCGTTATCGCGCCAGTTTTGAAAGTTGAAGGTCTGTACGCCACGTGGTGTGAAAAACGGTGAACTAAAAGCGATGTCCCGAAATGCTGGGTATGGGTCGTGGCCTTGGTCTTCCGAGTCTACTCTGGAGGTAGCCCCTCGTTGCCTGCGGCTAGCTCGCTGATCGAAGCTGGCGTCGATGTCTTCTTCACGACGTGGGCTTGGCTCACGGCTGCAGGGGGGCGTTCGGTGCATGGACCAGGAAGCACCTCCACCAGATGTCACGTGGTCGTGACGTCGACGAAGGCTACAGTCGGCGTTTCAAAGAAGAAACTCTTTATTAGGCCGAACTTGTGGCCGGAAAACTGAAGGTCAGGCTACAGCACTACACACTGGCAGTGATAGCGGCGAACAAAGCGTCGGCCGTCGATCAAACTGTACATCGCTGGAACGCGCGGGCTTTTTATAACGCACGCGTCGAACATTCTAGCCTTATCACTAGTCGTCGCGGAAGCTCTGGAATAATCTTGAGTGTTAGCGTCTTGCGTGCAATCTTAACAGAACGATCTACTACAAGCGAGAAGCTTCTGGAACAATAAGGCGCGGTCTGCGCCGAGTACTGCTGATAGCCTTTGGTGGGCGGAAACCGAATACAGTGAAAGAAACGCGCGTGGCAATATTGACGTTGCGAGGCCCAGCTCCTTCTCTAAGACGACCCCTTCCTCTTTCAGTCCTCATCCGCCTTTCATAGGACGTCTGATTGCGAGGACATTGCAGGCAGGTGTGAACACAGTACAACATCGCTGCATCGAGCACTGCAGCACACGTCGACGCGTCGGTAGTTTAAAAAAAATTACACCATCTCCCGCTAAAGGAAACCATCTGTAGATGTGAAGCAGCGGGCGCTAACGCTTACACTGGCGGCGGTGTTGACGCTGGCGTTCATCGCAGCGTTGCGCAGGAGAGAAAAACTGGGCCGAACAGCGAAGAATGTCGACGCCGCATGTTCAGGTTTCTTATTCCATGCCCACGGTACGTATTCCGCAGGCAGTCTGTCAGGACGCGTGCTGCCGGTTCAATACTTATACTCGAGTGTGGTAGTGTTCGCGTTTTATTTTCTATTTCGGGCTTTTGCAACCACGTCATTTGCATGCTTCAGTATCTCATGCTGTTGTGTACCACGCTGCAAATCAAGCGGAAGGAAATGATGATGGTCTTTTTTTTCCTTCATTGATAAAGAAAAAGAACTCACAGGGTCCCTTATTCATTCACCTAAGACGACTGAAAGGCGAAAGCCAGCTTCTTTTTTCTTCCCAGTCAATGTATTGAACATCTCGTGCTCCCCTCCGAGATATTTCTTCACCTAACGAAATTTTCTTGTTGCCTCAAACATCGGAGGCACTGCAAGTTTTCAGCCCCTCAGCAGGGTTAAGCACTGCCTCCGTAATCGGCCCATTTTGACCAAGCGAAGATGTAATATGATGATGTCACGTTACGTGACATCACGACGTCACAAAGTTTTATGATCTGTGACGTCATATGATGACGTCATCACGTAAAAATGATTCCTTACATCACTCGTGTTGACGCCGCCAACGCGAGAAGCCGCTGGACGTCGCTGACGGTCAATTTCCGCGTTTGATGAGGCATCTAAGGCTTAAGACTGTTCGGCTGTCATTCTATGAAATTCCCGCCGCCACTGGTGTTCAGAAGAGGTGGCTTGCAGTAATTAAGCGGATAATTTGTCCCCAAATACATCTTCACACTACACCAGAATATGTAGACGTCATTTGCTAACCGAAGATTCCACAGAATGTAAGAAGCGGCGGCTCAAGAAGAATGCATCAGCGTCGGTCTTTGCAGACTACCCTTCACGTTTGCAGCTCAAGGTAACAACTGAACGAACCATGGCAAGTATCAATAAACGTGACCGTGCCGCGTCTGAACAGTCAACGAGTGAACGTACCAGTACGATCGCTGCCTCGCAGTCGCGAGGCAGCGATCATACTGGTACGTTCACTCGTTGATCAGCTGAATGGCATTGCGCATGGCAGTGACTGCTGCCATGCGCAATGCTGACCTTAGATCCCGAAGCTAATCGGAGCCCATGGACACCACATGCGCCACCGGCGAAATAGCCGGCAATCATCCTGTACAGTACTGTCAATGAATGCGTGCACAAGGCTGAGCTGGCTGCTTTATGCGACGAAAGCGTCCACGTCGACAGCCATACGGCCTCCACTTTGCTGACTACCGAAAGGGCCAAATGGACGAGAAAAGAAAGAGCTGAGGAGATAGGTGCTGAGGCTACAACAATCCATAGAGAAATACGAAGACGAGCTCAAGCAACTGCAAAACTGAGTAAACAAAATGAATTACTGAATGAATGAAATAATGAATGAATGAATGAATGAATGAATGAATGAGAAAACAGGCCACATTTTTTCACGCCTATCAAATTGGCTCAAGTTTACAGTCGGCACTACGACTTTAGATTTAAACAACAGCTCCTGTTCACACAGATCGGTAAGTGGTGGAGGAAGCGCGCCGCACGCACTAAACAAATTCTGACCCATAAGGGTGCGAAAAGGGGTGCGACACCCCTACTGCACACCCTTCGAGCACCCTATTTGGGTCGCAGCACCCTACAACAGAACGAAAAGGGTGAATAGATCAGAAGGGTGTAAACTAGGGTGGAAGAAGGGTGCTACAACTAATGGGTGCTGAAGAGCACTCATGAGGGTGTACAGTTGCCGACGAAAGTTGCTGAGCAACGTGGTCAACGAACATAGCCAACAGCTTTTAAAGGCCGCCTGGTTGGCCACCACGGTCACATTAGAAGCCCTACCAAAGTAGCGGATATCCGAGTTTGGCAGCACCCGGCCGAACCGAAGTTCTACATTGGTTCTGGCACTCGTGCGGTCTCAGCCTCTTCGGCTCACGGCCGGCGGTGATCAACCAGGCGTTACTCTGCAAGCTCACTAGCCATTGGCTGTATACGTAGCTTGTCGAGCTGCAACAAGATTTTGACTTTCACCTACAGAGCTATCAGCCTCGTTTGCGCCTTGTTCTACTCATCTAATCGAGCTGCCGCGATGTCAAGAGCCACTGACATCACTCACGAAAGAACAGCGTCTGGTGCGAGGCCATCTTGTCTTGTTTCTCTCGCACGACCCACGTTGTAACGTACGCATACACAAGACGGCCGTTAGCGCAACAGAAGCATTGTCATTGAAGGGCTAGCAGTTGAATGAATCCATGGTTCATCATCGTACTTGGGGTAAACGCGTAAATAGAATGTTAACGGATGCTAACGCCAAACCACTGAACGAAGTCGACGCGACGAAGGCGACAGAATCTGGTCTGCATGCTGCGCCCTGCCAGAGTACCAATAAAAACTAAAGAAATCAGAGAGAAAGATTTTATCTATGGCCACTGTCGAGAGATGGCGCAACCTTCCAAATGTCGTCGGAATGGTATGCATAGTTGGTGGTCATTTTCACGGGAACGTAATAAACCTTGTAATGATCAAGTTAATTATTATGTAGCTTTTGATTAACTGCTGAGGTTGGCTAAGGGATAGCTACAGTATAATTATGGCTGCGTATCTGGTGATGCAGCCATGAAATGTAAAAGGTTTACCAAATATTACGTGGCACTTGTACCACCACGGTCGGTCGTAATTCAGTGACTATATAAGCGTCTGCACTTCGTATCGGTGTATGTGTAAACACATCTGTGCGTACGTGGTTGTTGCGATTTGTTCATAGTATGGGCTATATTGTATGCAAATGAATGAATTGTACGTGTACTGAAATCATTGAGTGTGTGTGCACTATGTGTTTCGCAGACGAGCAAATGTGTAATTAACAATAAATGTGTACGCAAATGCATTGCATCCATGAATGGATGCGCAATCCATGAATGGGCCCGACTCTCAACTATCCGCCAAGACGCCATTCTGTAGTATCAACGTGCGTCTCTTAAGACATAAACGTGTACTCGCTAAATCAGTGCACTCGCTAAGCCTAATTGTATTGCTCGCTAGATAGCCTGGCGTCAGCCATCTTGATTTTGACGGGGGGAGGAACGTTTCTCTGAGTCAAAAGGGACAAACGTTACCCCATTTAAAGACGAACATTGGGGACATCGCCGTTTCTCCGTAAATAGAGCGTGGGTCACTCCATTTTGTTAAGAGAGTATGTGGCCTGTCACACGGTATTGTCTACAGAGTATAGGGCATTCTACATTTATGGCCATCTCTAGCATCCATGCTAGGTTTTTGCTCCACTGGTACATCGATGTGGAGCACCCTTCCAGCACCCATTTTAAAGGGTGTTATGGCATGATCCACCCTTTATAAAGGGTGCAACCACTACACCCTTTGAAATTTTATGCTGTGCACCCTTTTTTAAGGGTGCTGAGCTCTGCACCCTTTCTAAGCACCCTTTTTCGAACACCCAATAGGTGGCAAAGAGTGTTCGTCTGGCGACAAGCTAATTTATACTCTTATGGGTCATAATTGGTCTAGTGTGCATATGCAACTGTTCTTGTTTGTTTTTTGCACCACCACGATTTCATTCCTTTAAGCTCTGAAATGGTGGAATCACACGGCATAGTTCCTCATTTTCTCGCACCAGCTGCTGCTTTCTCTCAGTGGCCACAAATGAAATTCTCAAAAGTTTTACGAAGGGATTGAGTGATCACGTATATCGATCCCTGGAAGCAGACATTTCGTGCTATTTAGCGCATGAATTATGCTATTGAGCATATGGCTTGAGTATGTGCTACACCGGTAGTATGCATCAGGAAACATTGAGAGCCCAAGCTTTCCGTATTAGCTCCCGGAAAATGCTGCTTTGAAAAATCGACTTTCATACAGTCAAAAACCGACTTTCATACAGTCAAAAACCGACTCTCAGTCAAGTGAACATAACGGTGACAAAAAAATCTTCAACTCATCCCTGCCACGCTCTCTGATATCGGCCTAGCAGACGACGCGCGAGCACCTCGATCAAATAGCCGCGAACGACTTATGCCAATGAAATGGTATGGTTAATTGCCCAGAATGACTGGTGCTTTATGATTCCCGTTTACAAGTTTTCATTATACTTTAAACAGTGCGAAAACAGCTGAAAACTGAACCATATCGCAACCTCGAATGCAGCCTCGGCATTCGTTCCCGCGAGAGAAGACGCGGCGGCGGGTGTACTCGAGTGGTGGCGCCTAGCGGCTAAAAGCCGCACTAACGCCGATGGCCGGTTCCCATTGCGCTCCGCTCCTTCGCCCAGGCACAGAAAGATAGAGGAGGCGCTGACTTGATATATGCAAAAATTTGTATGATAAGACACTTCTGCATGACCAACATAAATGACAGGTGGTAATATGAAAATCATGACGTTCATGTCATGTACATGATTTAGATGTCACGCTCATAGCACGCTCGCGGCCGTTTCGCTTGCTTGATATGCACTAAATTTGGTGTTGCGTTACGTGACCGTATGAGTAACATATATGACAAGTGGTAATATGGAAATGATGGTATGCATGTTATGTACAGCATGATTTGCTCCATTGTTGGCTCCTTCGCACTACATCGGTTCCCATAATGTGTGAGATCTTAGTTTTTTTTCCTCGCTCTATTCCAGCATCAGGACGATATTTTTCGATACGTCGACACTAAGACGCCTATTTGATTTTTTCATTGATTATTATCACCGGTTTTCTGTGGCT
Organism: Rhipicephalus appendiculatus; assembly: GCA_030522465.1. Lineage (NCBI taxonomy): Eukaryota > Metazoa > Arthropoda > Arachnida > Ixodida > Ixodidae > Rhipicephalus > Rhipicephalus appendiculatus. Next base: position 21,420 of record JALIZH010019532.1, on the reverse strand, counting down.
CAAGTCGTTACGCGTGTTATCCGTTGGCGTAGGTTGCGCCTGCGTGTATCCTAACCGCCTCTCAACTTACGCGATCAGCGGCGGTAACTCTGGAATGTACAATGACGCATAGTGAAAGCCGACGTATTTCATCGAAGTTGTGTATTTGTATGACCGATGGCAGCGCTTCCTGAGGAGTGGTTCGCGCAACAAAGATTAAAAATATTTTATGGATTGATAGTCGCGTGCTTCATAACGAGAACCACTTGGCGATATCTTGCTGCCGGTACTGCAATTATGCTACATATCGCATAATTGCAGTACTGATTGGTTGAATACCTATTTGTTATACAAGCCTTAAAGAGAATAAAAGTTGCCGTCTAACAATGATGCATCCACTCAACTCTCATGCGTAGCTAACACTGTAAATGCTATAAGTATTATAGCAACACAATTGTGCACGTACCGTAGCCCGCGTACTTATGTTTTTGTTTGACTGTTTCACACCAACTATGAGATGTTTGCACAGACATAAAAATTTGCACAAGACACTCTTTCGGGTGTTGTTGATTGAGAATCGGGTGCGGCGATTGTTATCGACTATTTTGCTAAATCGCTGTGCATGCGCGATTCGAATAACGGCGTATGGGCTATGAGAAACAGGGAAATACTATGCTAATAAGAAATGACAGACAGTAAAGGCAAGGAAAATATGGTGAATTTTATTTGTAATTATGATATGAATAAGATGTAATTACAGTGGATGAAAACATGACTTACTGCCGGTAGAGACCGAACATAGGAGCGGTCGTCCTCCCATACACTTTATTGGGTAAATCTGAGCATTTTAAACCTTTAGAGTGCTTAGAATGCAGATAAGTGCTTGTTAAAGTGTCCAGGAGGACGACGCTGCCGTAGCCCAATTCAAAGAGCACCGGACGCGTTATTCGAAGATGGCAGCTTCAGTCCCTGCCGGCGACGAATTTCCATACACCTAATTTAGTTCAAAACTATATTATAGTTACTACAGATAACATACTATATATTTTCCTTGGATTTATTGTCTTTTAGTTCTCGTTAAAGTTGTGTCAAACAAAAAAATAAGGCAGATCCCAACAACCATGGGAATCGATGTTATGCGAAGCATCCGGAGGTAAGGTGACTGGGCTGTAATTTTTTTATTGAGCGGAACGTTATAAAATGACGCTAAAGATATGTACAAATGTTGCAGGCACAGACATGTTGAACAGTCGCATATGTTTCATATAACCAAGTGTTTATAGTTGTGTAACGATGCCAACAGAAACATTGGATATTGCCAACACTAGACGCCGAAAGCTGATATGTAGAGCAGGATGGTAGCCTTAGATAATGTTACGTATACCAACTACAATGAATGGCGCTTAAGTATACAACTGACCTTAACCCGACATGACTCCTTTGTCATAGGAGTACGTATTTAATGTTTATAAAGTTAGATAGCCAGCACTGCAACCACAATGTATACGCTTCACCAACATTACGCCTGCATAAGGTGTTCTTCCAAAGTAGTTTCGAGACCTGACGTGGCTGTGTGGTAGAATGCTTGCTTGCCACCCAGAATGCTTGGGTTCGATTCCCTGCTGGGACTCTGATTTCTATTCTTTGTATTCCTCGCGTCAACGCCACCGATGTCCGTTTTTCTTAACGCTGTCGCCTTTAACCCTTTAGTGGCAGTGGGACACATACGTCCCACTTTTCCGTCTACAGAAAAAAATTTTCTCCCACATCACCCGTTGCAATTAGCGCAGCATTAAGTCACTCATATCTTACGTAAGTCTTCGTAATCTCGAAAAAAAAATTTTTTTACCACGCTTTCCAAGGGCGGATGTGGTGTTACAATAGCGTTGAATTTCGGTCAATTTTTTTTATCGCTTCGGAATTTTCCTCATCTTGAGATACATAGAACCTACCAATCAAAATGCCGGATAATTTCCTGTTTCTGGTTTTTGAGAGAGGCGATCTTAGATTCTAGTCATCACGTGTTTTTGTAAATTTGCGAAATAACTTGACCGATAAATGCATCGGAACAATCCCCTGCAAAATTATCCCGCTAATCCCGTAGCGCAATCGCGGATATTAATGCGTGGAAATATTTTTCTTGATATCATATACCTCTTGAAATGTAGGCACATGATCAGGAATAACATCTGTACTCGACAATTTCGACAGTGAAAGCAAGGACAGCCAAATGGACAAAAAAAAGTGGTTGATGCATGCGGTGAAGTAAGCTTTACAGGGACATACCACAGCGCTTTGAAGGCTCAAGAGATGCAACTGCAGGCGGCGTTCTCCTGCTGAAATGAGGTCCGCACAACTTTTCTCTTCACAACTTTAGAAGTGGTACTCTGTGCCACTTGCTTCGGCCGTTTCATCCCAAAATTCATTTTGATGCAATTGCGAGATGGTGCCTTCATGAGGCAGTGGGACAGTGTTTTCCCACTTTTTGAAAACACGCTCATGAGGCAGTGGGACATATAGGTCCCACTTTTTTTTCAGTAAACTACTGGCTCGATTTTGATGAAATTTGTTTCATACTATTTCTTTCTAGTTTATATCAATAAAGCACAGCCGGTTTTTATGTCACCATGTCAAAAATATAGGACGACCTACAAAGGGTTAAATTACCATTGTCAACGCCACCGATGTCAGTTTGTCTTACCGCTCCCGCATTTAAATTACCACTGCCTGTTCTCGCTGTTCCTGGGTAGATATAAATTGTCAAAGTCCTGTGGCGCATAACCGCTTTCCGCAGCCCGTGTTATACGGGTATGAGCCACACATGCCTGGAGAAATGAGTTTGACGACGTACGCGATGGGATTTTCACATTATACATGTCATGACCAGCCAGACGTATTCGTCAATACGTCTTACCCTCCCATACAAATTTTCGTCTACCCCAAGTTAAGGAGGCCATCACGAGAGCACCTAGATGTAGGCGGCTAGATAGATAGATAGATAGATCGATACATAGATACGTAGATAGAAACGCAAAAGTGCTTGCAGTACGCAAAGAAATGCTTCGCATTTAAAAAAACAGTGCAAGCACTGCGTACAGACGGTTAACCAGCGAAGATGAAATGTGCGGCCCCAGGCGGTTGCAGACGTCGCAGCCGAAGCCTAAGTGCCGCTCAATAAACTCCCGACGAAAGAGGGCGTTGGCCCCGGCGAACGCGTTCCCGCCATTGTCACGTTGACGCTGCTCTGCCCGCAACGCCGTTTCCTCGGCTCGCCGTTGTCGCTTCTATTCCGCTCGAAAGGCTGCCGGATCCTCGGTGCGCAGTTGCTGATTGCGATTCGCCACCTGGGCCTCTTCTTGTGCCCGGACTGCTGCATTGGCCCGGCGAACATGAAGTCTTTCAGGGATCAGCTGTCGGCGCTGTTCTTGGAAAGCTGTCGGCTGTTTGGGCGTTGATACGATCCGCCTCCTCCTCATGTGGAAGTTGCAAGTTGAAACTGCTGCGCGCGGGCTCGCCGGCACTGCTGCGAAGGGATGAACGACGTCACTTGACGGTGCGGCTAATGGCGCACGCGCTTGGGTACGACGTAGAGAACGCCGTAACTGACGGCGCAGCCAATGAAGACCGTTATCGAAACTCGTGGCGAACGGTTTTTCGTTTCGCCTAGCCATATACAGTTTTCGCTGTAAAAATGAGCCCCTCGATTCCCCAGGAATCTAGGATGAAGCACATAGAAAAGGCTGACACGTTCAACCTGGTGATAAAAGAAATTGAAGGACACTTTGTACATTAAAAAGTGTGTTCGGTGAAAGCGTGTGGCCATTCCACTGACTATGCCATGTCTTTTTTCTTTTTACACTCTCAGTGGGATAACACACAAACCGAATGTGTGCGCGTTTTCTTTTTAATTTTTTACCGTGAATCGCAGCGCGACGCGAGACTAATCTTCCTCCGTTCGCATGCGTTAGTATCTTCTCGCTCTTCGCCATCGTGCAAACGCCATCCGCGTTCCAGCGCTGAAATTGACGGACCCTTTGTAAATTCGGAAGTGTATTCCGTGAACGCCTGTGTCCATTGCGACAGCGTCGGTCAGAATGATTGCAAACGCTGGGCACAGCGACGCTACGCAAGCAAAGCGCGAGCGCTGTAGAGTCCGACGTGACCGGCGACCGTTTGCGCACCCCGGCGGCCACCTGGCTCCGTGCCAGAGCTCGGATGGACGGACGCACGGACGGACATGGATGAATGGACGGATGGACAGACAGGCAGACGGACGGACGGACAGAAGGAAAGACGGACGGACGGACGGACGGAATGTGTGCAGACTAGAGCATACTCCCGACCTCTCGGCCTTTCTGTAAATAAACCTCCCTATATTTCTTTTTCTCGTGTATTGCCCCTTCAACATTTTCGGGAGGTTCACGGCAGTACACCAGCTTAGCTGAACTGGTGATATTCAAAAAACATATATTTCAGTATATCAGCGTACTTTCAAGAAGTTTGAAGTTCCAAGGACGAGAGACCACTGTCTTCAAACAATATATGAAATAATGGAACTTCGTACTTTCCTTTCTAGTTACAGCAACATTCTCTCATCGCGAATTCCAAACATAGACCTGGAGCACTTCCGGTCGCAGTTTTTCTGCTCCATGCGGGGCAAATCCACCCCATTTGCACATTGAGATTGTTGCCTGTATATTTCATTCGCAGATCTGACGCAGCTCCACCGCCAGAACTATGGCACTATGGAGGAAGGAAAGCTAGGGAGCCGCCCTCGCTATGCGAGACGCATAGCAAAAAAGTGCGGCGGAAGTCACGTGCTTTCGCCAGGGCTACTGGGAGTCCTTGGTCACGCCATCGTTTGCATCACGAACCACATGACCGCGTTGTTGACAGAGGCGGCTCGAGTTGCCAATTCCGATTTTGATATAGTAATTGCATTTCACAGTTGATTCAATGTGCTGGAGGCGTACAGTGAGCGCCGGTCTTCACATTTCTGTGCTCCGTCAATTTCTCTTGGTTGTGAAAGCGGTTATTTGCGAAGCCGGTGACAGCTTCTCCGAAAATGGCTGGCGCCGCAGTTTCCCTATTCTCCTTCGGCACTCTGCTATTGCGCCCCTCAGCGCTGGACAGCCAGAATTCTAAAACGAGAACGATAGAGCCGACGGCTTTTAGTGCAAAGGGTGGGGTGACTCATTCCCGTGTACAACGGTCCCATTTAACGATTGGAAAGAAGTGGTGCGGTGTGCTCGCCGAAACTTCCAACATCAAGAACTAAAGACGTGCCTGCCGTGTAGTCTTTGAAAGAGTAAGGCGATTGCTAAGCTATTTGAATTATTCGCATCATGCTTACGTTTTGTGCTCGGTAACTTTATCTGCGGCCAAGTTTTCTTTAATATGGTAGCAGTGGACCAACCTGTGCTACTGTAGCTTGGCTCGAGTTCCATATACGACATTCGTGCGAACGTGTAATGGCACACAAGGACAAATAATAATTCCGAAGCGCGTCATGCTGCTGAATAGCAAGGATAATTCAGATGTCACTGTAGCATTATGTTGCGCACCCTGAACTTACGGTTTCTACTGAGAAAACCGAGCTGTCCGTGGCGATTGCCTTGCCCAATTCCACCGTTGCTTCCTTCCATGCAGCGGATTAAAAACGAAGTGCAACGCTGAATGTTTATTCGCGACGCGCAATATGGGCCGTAACGAGGCTGCGAGTGGCATTCAAGCACGCAACAAGCTAGCATCGCAGCACGTTTGTTCTTGATCGGCACAAATGTTTCACTTTTCAGGCTCGCCTGCCTGCGGGCGGCAGCCCGGCGGCACCCGGTGCGAAAGAGGTGGCCTGCTCATAGCTCACCTCGTTCACCGCGGCACCATTTGCGCATGCTCAAGCAAGCTGAAGCGAGACCAACCTGGCAAGACGAGCCCTCCCAATGCTTTCCTTCCGGTTTATAAAAACGTGACGTAACGTGCGCGCTGTTACGATCGGCCTGGGAAGGTGTCATGGCAGACGCAGCTGAGAGTGCTCCTGTCAATCAAATGCTCCTCCCGGGTTCGCTGCCCTTGTTGGGCACAAGTTTACCACCATTTTCCTGGTAGGCCCACGTGCGTGCGGCGTGGTCAGGTGTGCAGGAATCCAGCGAGGATGCCGCGAACAGCCCTTTCTTGCACATGCTGCCGGCGTGGGATAGAGCTGCTAGATACTTTCCTAGCGACGAGGCATGTCTCTGCAGCTGGACGGAGACATTAGCGGCTGCAGGTGTGATCCACAGCAGCAGCCACCTCTTCAGAGGTCATCGACTTTGCACCACTACACTCCCCCTTCGGACTCTTCCTCCTCGCCGACAATCCAGTATTTGAGTCTTCGGGGCGTGGTGCGTGGACATCTTCATGGTGTGGGACATTGGTGTTCCCCAATTGGACTTCTCGTCCTTGCCCCTTTTGTGAATGTGTTGTCTCTCGTTACCTCTTTTCTGGGGCCAGGGCGTTGTGGCGGCAGGACACTTTATTGGCGCGATTTGCTGACACCGCTTTGTGCCTCGGTGTTGGCAGACTTGTGGCTAGAAAAGCCGGAGACTCTTGAACAAGTTTTTCTACCCCTTCTTGATCTCTCAATGTAAATAAACGTCTCTAATATCTCTCCTTCGAGCGCCTTCATCTCTGCTAAAAATGGGCTAGGGGACCGGTGGCGGGGCCAGCCGCCTACGATGAGACCCGCCGGACCCGAGTCGCAACAGCGGCCATTCTCTTCGCACGCGCCCGTGAAGGCGAGTTGCCGCTCGGAAGAGATAATGAGTGGCGCGTCGCAGCTTGAAATCGTTCTTTTACTGCTTGGAGAGAGCGATGACACACTTCGGGAGAAAGCAATGAGAACCATTGCGTGAGCAAGCGCACAGCAAGACACATGCCGCAAATTTGGTTTACGATAATCCAGTCCACCCACATTCCGTGTCAGCACACACCGGGTTCACGATCGACGAGAGGAGGAAATTTGACTTCTGTCAGTAGTGACTTCTATCAGAACAGAGAAAGCAAAAAATTTTAAGTGAAACTTTCAAGTACAGCTCGCGCGCGAGTTGAAGTCGAACAGGTTGAGAACTGGAAACAGGGCGAGATGCCAGGAATGTTGAGCGCATCCGGAAGAGGATGTGCGATAGCGCCCCCTACCATTTTCTCTGGCTGGAGCGAGTGCATTCAATGGGTCGGTTTACTTCGGTCACCCTACGTCGGAGAGGAGCTCTCTGGCGCAGAGTGCTCTGGCCTTTCCAAATCTGCCAGCGGAATTCACCATCGTAGACAAGAGGCGAAGCCGCGCTCTAGGAGTTTCTAATTGAACATTGTTCCTGCACAGGGCAAATTGAATCGACATGTGCCAATGGTAAAGTGCAAAACGGTTTACAAGCATTCGCATAAGAATTTTAGTGACAGATCATGAGTGATTCTGGTTTTGTATGCATGGGCAAGCTTCTGGGAGGCAGGAGCGAGTGAGCTGAAAGGATTATGCGGGTGCAGATTATATGTGCGAGTAGTCGTTGGTGTTGGTGCTTCCCATCTCATGCTCGTTATATTAGCACGATCGCAAGAGTGTGAACAATTGGAAGCACCGCACATATCTGTGTACATTGTACCTACATATACGTATGTGAGTTTGCATCCTTGTGTATGACGAACCTACGCACGACTAATAAAACCAGTTGAAGTTTGCGCTCGTTCTGTTAAACTGTGTCCTATTTTCTTTGTAGTTTGTCCTTCGTATCCCCTACCGTAAACGCATCACCACGTGATGCGTTTACCATCTAGCCCCTTTGGTCGCATTACTTAGTTATAAACGACGACTGATTGAGACAATACGGGCGAAGTGGATGGTCATCGCTTCCAGACCATATTTGCCGCACTAAACGTCCTTGTGGACGTTCATATTTATTTATAAGGGAGACAAGGCGGCCCAGTCGTGGCAAGGGAGGTACATAACCGCCACAAACTTTAAAGCAGCGAATAAGCTATAATGCAAGCGAAAATTAACAAGAGAGGGGACGGTAATATTCACACGCATACGTTAAGGGCGTAAGGGTGAACATTACTTATCGTACACGATTCGAGTGCGCATACAGGCTCTGAGAGAACCGAAGCGGCTTTCGTTGCATGGTAATGTGCGCTCCCAGACAAAATATCCGTAGACGCAGGAAGAGGAGAATAAAGAACAACACTCGAAATAGCCGTGAAAGGCTGAGTGGAAGGCCCGTAGTGTCCAGGACCAGGCCACAGTAAGCGGCAGTGGCTGTGTCGAGTGATGTGGCGACCTGTTGATGACGAAAACTACAGGCCGGCTACTGAAATAAGAGAAGTAGAATGAGCCCGGTTTGAAACCACGCGTCCATGACGGCGCAAATTTGAGCAATATGCTTGAGTAGCTGTGTAGAGAGCCAGTAGACAGTCGACGTTTATCACTCGCAGAGCAATAAAAAAATAGTGTTGCCGCGATAACAATGAAGATACCGCTAGTTAGTACTTGATATTCAGCTTTCTAAACATATTGTCACGAAGTCGTGACGGCAGTCCGAAGACAGGAGACTGGGAGGCTCGAAAGACGGAAGAGAATGCGTTTATTAGGCGGACTTGCGCCCACTAAAAGAAACTGTGCAACTCTGCTGCCACGGCAGCAACCACGAACACGGATGGCGTCGAAGAACAGGAATGACCGCTGTAGTCGCCTGCGCTCAATTTTAAAGGCGACATAGAACATCAGAGATACGCCCCCGAAACAGCTACTACATTCGGCAACGATCTGGAACTATCTCGAAGCCAGTGCGCGGGGCCACGATCATTCCAGATAAGTCGCGACACAATTCGTATCACGAACAGAGATGATAAGGCTGCGTGCCGGCGGTTATCGGCATGCACAAAACAGACAGTAAGATACTTCGCGGCAATATATGCCACATGGAATTGGTATATTTAATCAGCTTCATAAAACGGAATTTTAGCGAATTTCTTTAATTAAGTGTGAGCTGCCTTTATGCTGGAAACAACGACAAAACAAATGGGGCAGCTACGCATTAGTCGTGCGAAGACTGAAAAAACAGCGGAGCTGGTGGCCTTCCCCTTCTCTATTCTCTCCTCCTCAGCCTCACTTTTTTTCTCATCCCTCTGCTATATTGTAGTACACATGACTATGTTGTGCTTACCCCTCTAACCTCCTACTTTTCATCCTTCTCGCCCTCACTAAATTTTCCCACATTTGAAAACGCTATGCTTTCTTTCGGTCTCTGCATGGTGTTACAAGAAATGTCTTCAAAATCCTTAAAAATCCCGAAAATGTGATATTCGCTCGCTGCCTTCACAATATCCTTATTCTGTAGCGGCAGGCATCTGAAGATGGTTAGCCACGTCATTTTAGGTATTACTGAAGAAATTTATATTAATTAACCTCTTGAATAAAGAGTTAGGCCTTTATGTGAAATGGTAAAATTAAAGCCTGTTATGGGAAGCACCCATCTCAGCTTTGAGATATAAATAACCGGCCTCTAGTAATTAATGGGGCGTAAAGAAATTCAACCAAACTCAACGGCGAAACCGAAACTAAAGCACCGATGAGCACTACAAGCAAACGACCAGAACGACGTCATTGTTCAAGACAATGATTACAGAGGTGCTGTTTTTCCGTGTTGATTAACGTATGTGCACCATGCGTGCTATAATTGCAAACCCAGCCTTCACACCCAGACAGCGAAGTTGCTTGATGATTGTTATAAAGACGCTCATTCAGTCTGGACGTCGCAGAAGAATATGGCAGTCATGCTTTTCGGCGTTTCGGTTTCGGTTTCGCCACTGAATTTCGGTGAATTTCATTACTTCGCAATTATTACTACAGGCCACAGTTTCGAAATATAAATTTGGAATGGGTTCTTCGCGTGAAGGCCTTCGGTTATCCCGCTTGACATAACTACCTAATTCCACTAATTAAAACGGTTATTGATTGAACTTTCTTTATTATTGTCCCAAATGATGTCTTTGGTCATGTTAACATGCCTACGGCTACAGAAGAAGTAAATGTGTAGGCATCGAACAATTAAAGCATTTCCCACATTTCTGAGTATTTGGGACACATTTTTTTAAACACCCGATATAACGTTCCTTCTCTCTCGTTCTGTCTTTTTTTACTCTTTCTGTTTCTCTTTATATATCTATTTCTTTCTTTCTTTCACTTTCTCTCGATCTTGTTCTCGTTCTCTCGCTCATAGCAACGCAGTTGTATGGCTTGCGTGAATGCTTGCTCTTCTTCTGTGTATGAATAGCCGAGTGGTTACGACGCTCGTCTTCGGCTCTTGGGTATCCGGGTCCGAATCCCGCCTCTCAAAGAAGCTTTTGTTGTAAATTGTTTGAACCTCCTGCGGGAATGTCACAAGGATCGAATGCCTTCGACATTGACGAAGAAGAAGAGAACTTTGAGTGAAATAAAACACGCTCTTTGACATGAATGCTTGGTTTTGCGTCTTTTCCCTTTTGGCCCCTTTAGTCGCCAAAGCGCGGTTTTCCCAGAGCTTTATCTCATTTTATTTATTTATTCTACTTGTCCTCTCTACTTCTCTTCTCCTCCATCTTTCTCCCCCACCAACGCGTTTATAGGCGCAGACGTGCCAGGTGGTTGCCAGAGAAAGCGCAGTGACGTCAGAGCTCAGCAGGTTTCTGCAGACGATCCGGTGCCCACGCTCTAGCTTTATCAGCTCCGCTGCGAACGAAAAAGGTTGTAGTACGCAGTGAGGCCTTGGGTGGCAGCAATGAATCACCCCCGCCGCTCGTATTTGCTGTGGCCCACGTGGGCTCAGACCTGGCTTGAATCCTGGCTTTTTTTTCTTTTCATCGGTAGATATTTTTAAAGCGAAGCTTGTATTTACTGACCTATGCAGCTAGTGGTGGTGGAGTTCGTAAAAACCCTCCTGTTCAACCACCGCTGGTGCACACACACACAAAAAAAATAATAATACATAAATAAATAAATAAATAAATAAATAAATAAATAAATAAATAAATAAATGAAAAAAATAAATAAAATTTATTTTTCAGGGGTTGGTTTTCGAACCCCACCTGAAAGAGAGTGCCTTGTATACTAAGCCACGTGCCCATGCTTGTCCAATGTGAAGTGAACTGAAGCCTATGATTGCGTTCAACTCATGATGTAAAAATCAAATGGGAAGCAGCACACTTGCTATGGGCGCTTAGCTGAAGTATTTCGTGTTGGCGGGTTAAAAGCGATCTGCTGAACAAAGCGTAAGGTTGATATCAGGAATGACACCTTTCAGAAAAAATTTCGGCTTCGAGAATATTGAATTCCTACCCGTGTATTCATGATCACGTGATGTACCTTTAGTTGGGCCGTTCTAGAGACTGACAAACGATGGAAAGCGCATGGAAACCGCCAGGCCAATTCCGCCCGAAAACCGCGTTTTGTGGACTGCCGCTAAGTCTGTGCAGAAGTGTTTTGAAACTCTAAAGCTTCGATACTAAGTTTTGGAATACCTGCGAGAATTGAATTGGCCATGTATAATGGCCAATATTTGCACGAATTTTATGTATCACTGATTCCATCTACGTTTCGGGAAATCTAGATCTGTGAAACTCATGTAAGTTAATTACGCGTTTCCAATGATACGAACTTTGCCGATTACTATTGCACTAAAACTATGCTCTAAACGGTTGCTTTTTGTCCAGTATTTCTTGTATTACGATGGTGAACTGAGTTCAATCTTTCCTGCTGCTTTTGTTGCCTAATCACAGATGTGTCCGCAAAAAAGCCAGTCACCAAAGCGTTTGTAGCGTCGGCGCTTACAATGCAATGGCGCTTCAATATGAGCTTCAAGCGCCATTATTGTGAGACACATATACGGCAAAATGTGTCAGAACTAATCAAAGTGTTCACTCAATAAACATGAATGATGGGCGATTTGTTAGCTGTTCATCTTAACGTGTGAAGCAGCGAGACGCGACACACAAAGATGAAATGATCCGCCATGACCACCGCTGCACTAGCAATCGTTTCTCATTTTTGTGTCTTCATAGATCAAAAAGGTCTTTCGTGACTCTTCTTACGTTTGCTACATTATTGTTCAATTTGCGGTTGGTATATTCAGCGTAAGTTGCCGTATAACTTGATTAAAAATTATTTCCTCCTCTCCTCCATTGTTTGGTATGCTATCGTTACACTAAAAAAAAAACGCAGTTTCGCCGCAACGGCGAAGGAGAGATTGCCATCGCAACACATTGAATGTTATCGGAAGAAAGCTAGCAGCTTCTGGATACGATGTCGAGTATTTCTACAAAACACTTGTGGAGAGCGTAGCACTTTTTGTGTGGTCTGTCTTCTCAATACGAAGTAAGCGGTGAGAACGCTGCACGCACAACAACATACGGAGAGTCTACTGATTTCTCTCGAGATAGTGCTCGCTAGTGCACGCAACCACGCCCTTAAAATCAAAGATTGCAGTCGCAGCTGCTGATCGAGTGACGCAGCACCTTCTACGCCAATACCACCAGCAGCGGCCCTTCGTTCTCCTTCACCCGATAAAAGACGGGCGGTGCATTTCCCGGCTGCTTGATGCGTCATCGAAGCCCTCACACGCGGGACGATGTTATCTCATGCGCCGTTCTTGCGAGAGGGATGGCCGGCTTGTTTCGTCCCTACTTCAGCCTCGCTGGTCCGCAGAACATGTGCTCTTTTACTCGCGCGTGATAAATACGAAGCGCTGGGAGATATTCATGATATGTACTATATGTGTAACATGACGGCGACGGCAGAAATTCAACAAAATGCCCATATAATTGCCATCGCAATAATACTAAGAAGTGCCTCGCGGTATTATGGCAGAGGTTGGGTGGTTTTTGTGCGCAACTTGTCCGATGTATGCTAAGTATATTTGGTAACGTCAGGGAGCGAATATGTTGAGGCGCGCACTTCTAATAATTTTTGCGAATATTTTTAAGACGGCGTTGAAATATACCAAAGTCATCACTAGGCGCGAGCCATGCGTTCATATACCGAAAGGCTCTCGAATGTCGTCAGTGATTTTCGCTCAAATGGAAAACCGACGCAGTCTGCGTTCTGGCAGTCGGAATGTACGGAACACATATGGAGGTGCCGACGCGTTTCACCCGACAATATAACTTCAACAGCTGCCAGCTGTGCTCGCCGCTGTCGTTGCTCTTTCAGAGCTTCTTACACAAAAAGGGCAAGCGCAGCAAAAGCCACGACGACAAGAACGGAAAGCCCGCCTCCGTGTCCTCCTTACCTACCAGTGTTGCCATCGATGGGCGTGAGAAATCCGCTAGAAAACAATAATGAATCCGCCAGATTCCGCTAGATTCTAAAAAATATCCGCTAAATTTCCCGCTAAGACTAGTGTGGCGTAGTGGGTAGCGTGTCAGGCTCAGAATGAGTAGTTCGATGGGGTAACAGGTGCGAATCCTGCGCGCTCGATTTTTTTTCTTTTTTGTCCCAGTGCTGATGTTTCAGCCTTAATTACGATGTGGGCATAACCAAAATTAAAAAAAAAAACTATTTAAAAGCCCGATTTTGGCCCATAACGCGTGTCCCAGTGTGCAGCGCGCCAGCGTCCAGTGTGCCCCGTGCAGCGTGCCAGTGTCCCAGTATCCAGCGCCACACTGGTCCCATAATCAGGTATGGCACTGGGACAGTGCCACTGGGTTTTCCGATAGGGATGTGTAAGTTCGTAACTCTTATTGTATTTCAAATATAAGATTTATTTGATTTATTATAGTTACGAGGCTTCCATCGTTCTCAGCGAACTCAAGACACATAAAAAGTCACAGTTTCGCCGCAAGGGCGAAGCAATGAATGCGATAGGAAGAAATTGGAATGTCACACGAAGATCGACCAGCACCTCGACGCTTGCAGCTTCCCAATGAAACACAAAGAAGGTCGCTCGAAAAGGATGCGCAGGTATACACAGGACAAGCGTCAACTAACAACTATCACAGTTGTTACGCCTTTGTGTTTGAACAACGCGCTGTAACTTTTGTTATGTTTTGTTTTTCCCTCCACTCTATGGCACGTATCCACTCTGGGGCATGTCGACAACGCAGAACCCGACGCTTTTAGATATTTCTTTTTCTTTTAAACTGCGCTGCGCGGAATGACCCATCTGCGTCTCCCTGCCACGCGGTGGCGTCTTACGCAAGGTGCAAGTAAGGTCCCTAGCTGTTCTTTTTTTCGTTCCACATCACGGGTGTGTACAGCCAGTTGCCAGCCAGTTGGCGCGCGTGACTGTGCAAGTTGTGCCGAGCGCGGGCGAAGAAACCACCGTAAACTTATCGGCCTACTGCTGCAACGCAGCGGGCGGTGCGTGGTCGCAGCTGATTTTGTTCGCTCAAACCACGGCTGAGAGCAGCAGGGTCGCGGCGCGCGAATGCGCTAGTCACGTGGTATTTTTTGTATTTCGCGGGCTTTCTTTCAAGCACGGAAAAAATGGTACGCGTAAAACTTTCTTTATCGCAAATGATGCCATGGGGGTTTCTGAAGACGCCTTCGAACTTTGGAACTCTCATTTCTTGCGTAAAGTCAATATTTATCAAGATAGTAAATTAATTATAATTAACAAATTCGTTAATTACAAAAGAAAAAAATTGCCTGTAGTGCGCAAGATAGCTGTAAGCAATATTCAACTGAGTTCACTCGCCTACCTCAAATATTGTATTTTTCAAGCCTTGGCTAAAGATAGCTGGGACACCCTGTATACGGGGTGGCCAGTGAACGGTTGTGCAGCGCGAGCAGTCGGTTTTAAATGCGAAGCATTTCTTAGCGAACTTCGGCGACTTTGAGCGTATCTATCTATCTATCTATCTATCTAGCCGCCTACGACTTTGTGCTCTCCTGGCCGTATCGTTAATGGGACTTATACCAAAATTGGTTTGGCATAACATGGCTGTATGACAAACATGAATGGCTGGTCATATCATGAAAATCATGAATAACTTGTCATGAAAAGTATGATTTACACGCCATGGTCATAGTGCTCCTGAGGCCGTTTCCTTAACTTGATCTATCTAAAAATTGGTACGATGAGACATTTCTCGATAATCAACATAAATGACTTGTGGTAATATGAGAATCATGACCTGCATGTCATGTACAACATGATTTACATGCCACGCTCATGGCGAGCTGACGGCCGCTTCGCTAGCTTGATGTACACCAAATTTGGTATTGCGTGACGTGAGTGTATGACGAACATAAATACCAAGTGGGCATATGGAAATCATGACATGTCATGTGCAGCATGACTTGCATGCCACGCTCATGGCACGCTCGCGGCCGTTTCGCTGGTTTGATATACAGCAAATTTTGTATTGAGCGACGTGATCGTATGATGAGCATAAATGACAAGTGGTACTATGGAAATCATGACATGTCATGTGCAACATGACTTGCATGCTACGCTCATGACACTCTCGGGGCCGTTTCACTAGCTTGATATACACCAAATTTGGTATTGAACGACGTGACTGTATGACGAGCATAAATGACAAGTGGTAATATGGAAATCATGACATGTCATGTGCAACATGACTTGCATGCCACGCTCATGACACTCTCGGGGCCGTTTCACTAGCTTGATATACACCAAATTTGGTATTGAGTGACGTGACTGTATGACGAGCACAAATAACAGGTGGTAATATGGAAATCAGGAAATGTCATGTGCAACATGACTTGCATGCCACGCTGATGACACTCTCGGGGCCGTTTCACTAGCTTGATATACACCAAATTTGGTATTGAGTGACGTGACTGTATGACGAGCACAAATAACAGGTGGTAATATGGAAATCAGGAAATGTCATGTGCAACATGACTTGCATGCCACGCTGATGTCATTCTCGTGGCCGTTTCGCTAGCTTGATATACGTCAAATCTTTAAGGCATACGCCTTAAATTGTCTCATGCTCACGTCCGTCCGTCCCTCCCTCCAGCCGTGCCCTGGCACGGTGCCAGTTGGGCGCCGGGGCGCGCAAACGGACGCCGGTCGCGTCGGACTCTACAGTGCTCGCGCTTTGCTTACGTAGCGTGCTGTGCCCAGCGTCTCTAAATCATGCAAGGAGGGAGACGCGCGCATGACGTTCCATTCTGACCGACCCCGTCTCAGTGGGCACAGGCGTTGGAGGAACGCGCCTTGGAATTGACAAAGTGTCCGTCAATTTAAACGCTGGAACGCGGATGGCGTCTGCACAATGCGCAAAGCGCGAGAATACGAACGCATGCCAAACGGAGGCAGATTGGTGTCGCGTCTCGCTGCGATTCGAGTTAAAAAATTAAGCGAACATAAGTGGCAGGTGGTAACACGAAAATCTTGGCATGCATGTCATCTACAATGCCACGCTCATGGTGCGCTTGCGTCCAGTACGCTAGCTTGGTATACACCAAAATTTTGCGCGACGTGACTGCACGACGAACACAAATGACAGGCCCTAAATGTAACGAATGACATGCATATCACGTACAACATGGTTTGCTCCTTGCTGGCTGCTTCGCATTACATCGATTCCCACAGTGCATGGGATCTGCCGTTTTTTTTTTCAACCAAGAAACTCGCTAGCAGACGCTGCCTGCGTCGGCGTCGCGAGGCGAGAGAGGGGGAGCGTAGGAGAGAGAGAGGGGGATGCGCATGCGCAGTGGGAGTGTGGACGCGGCGGGCATGGATGCCTAGAGGGGAGAGGGGGGGAGTGTAGGAGAGGAGAGATAGGGGGGGGACGCGCACGCGCAGTGGGAGTGTGGACGCCGCGGGCAGGGATGCCTAGAGGAGAGAGGGGGGAGCTTAGGAGGGGAGAGAGAGAGGAGGGGAGGCGCATGCGCAGTGAGGGTGTGGTTGCCGCGGGGAGGGATGCCTAGAGGAGAGAGAGGGGGGAGAGGAGGTTTTATTATTCATTTTTCTGAAAGTGTTTGCGCATGCGCAGTAAGGGTGGTCACGCCGCACACCACCACCGGATTAAGGTTCGCCATGAGATGCTTCACATCTAAAATTCCAAAGCACCCGACCGGGGAATCGAACTAGCGACCACTCGTACCGCAGCGCGGTGCGTTAGACCACTGAGCCACTCCCTATGCATGCACCGGCTTTATAACGGCAACCTGTTTAAGCACATGATGTACCGCTGGTGCTATGGGGATCTCGGAGGAGCTTGAGCGTGTTTTTTATCAAGCAACGCTCCTCCATTTCCTTTCACTTTGAAAACCACCCTTGAGACGCGCACGAAAATGGGGCCCCATTTTGTACCCAGTCGTGATGTGGAACGAAAAAAAAAAAAAAAAAAAGAACAGCTTGCACCTTGCGTCAGAGGCCACCGCGTGGCAGGGAGACGCAGATGGGAATATCTGAAAGCGTCGGGTTCTGCGTTCTGCTTTGTCGACAACCCCCAGAGTGGGTACGTGCCATAGAGTAGAGGTAAAACCAAAACAAAACAAAACTTGCAGCACTTTCTTCAAACACAAAGGTGTAACAACTGTAATAGCTATTAGTTGACGCTTGTCCTGTGTATACCTGCGCGTCCTTTTCGAGCGTTCTTTAGGGGCGAAGCTCCTTAAAGCGGCACCCGTTCGTCCCTCGTCGTAGTCGTAGTCGTAGTGCGTAACCAGTCTTACGCTTTGACCTCCAAGGTGGTGCCGGTGGGAGATTTCTCCTGTGCGTTGTTGAACAATAAAAAATTCGCAGCGTGCGCGTTAACTAAAAGCCGAATTCTTCTGTCTCTCATTCCCCATTAGCAGCCATTTGCATTTCTCCTGTGCGTGATTAAACAATAAAAATTTTGTTCAAAACGCCGTTGATTGATGAAATAAACCAACGAAAGACGCCAGATGTTTTCTAAAAGCAAAACGAAAAGACGCCAGATGTTTCTAAAGCAAAACGAAAAGACGCCAGCTGCTTAACGAAAGACGCCAGGTGTTTTCTAATGCAATGGTTTTATAATCAAAACCATATCGCGATACAGGTTTGTAGTTGACGATGCTCGTTGCCGTCGGTGTGTGCTCGTATGGATAAGGATGCCGCTGCAACCAGTGCAAGAACCACTTAGCTTACATTTCACCGACCACAAAGCGGTCATAATGAAAGGACAACGGAAACCAGCAATAAAAAGTTTGATAAAACATTTAATCAATCGTTTCACGTCATTTTTATCGGGCGAATTAACGGAAGAAATTTCACGGTTTAACCGATGATTACTTCCAGGAGCTTCGCCCAATCTCATCATCATTCACCTCGTGGATCTGCCGTCAATTTTTTAATGCTTCATTGGGAAGCTGCAAGTATCGAGCTGCTCGTGGATCTTCGTGTGACATTCCCATTTCTTGCTATCGCATTCATTGCTTCGCCCTTGTGGCGAAACTGTAATCTTTTTCTTCGGCCTTTTTTATATATATACATACATATACATATTCGGGGCATGACGGCGAGAGCAACGGCAAAAAGTCAGCCCAGAGTGTCCATATAATTGCTATCGCAATAAAACGATTTTATAATACTTCACAGATATTTTTCTAGATCGTTCCTAATTTAGCACTTATGTTACAAACCAAACTGGTCTGTAATTTCGGCGAAATTGTATCGGTTTTACTTGTTTGTGAACACTACCGTCGCGCGTCTCTGGTTCTGTGATCTAATACCAACGTCACAAAGTCCTGAACCATGAACATCGCTACCAAGCGTTACAGTGCTCACTCGTCCTAGACCAACCACACTTGTGCCTGGGATACCCTTTTGGGCTCATGCCATATGTATGAATACCCTTAGTGAGCAAGGCGCATAATACTGAGGACTCGGTTCAAGGCCATGTTTTGCGAAGCATGATTAACGTGTTCCTGCTAGTGAAAGTCCAAAAAACGGCAGGAAGGGGAAGATGGAAGCTTGCGATGAAAAAAATTGGTCGCGTATCTGCGTGCTTCGCTGCAAATGTCGTCGAAAGACGATTGTCTTGTGCGGACCGTACTGCATGAGTACCACAATTTAATAGCTGGGTTAGCCGCTGGGCTCGTTTTTCGGACGTTTCCCGGGCACGCTTAGACGGACGCCGGCGTTTCTCCGCTGAAATTTGGTCGTAGGTCTTTTCTCTGCGTTCTCTGATCATGTCTTGTAGAGTGGGTCGTATTTCATCAAGTGGACATATATGTTTTGCCTTGCCTGCGACAGCGCTCTTCTACCGTTGAATCAGCCACATCCGGCTGGCATTGATAAAACAGAAGGGGACGCCACCTGCAGCGCTATCGGGGAACATCGGCTTGTGTTGAACTATGCTGCTGCCAGGTGGCAGCACCACAGCGTCGAAGTTAAATCACTGGGCGGAGACTTATTTTATACACAGCGGCGCATTTTTCAGCGCCGCGTAATAAACACTAGGATCTTTATAATTACGTATCTATAGATTTTGTTTTTAAAGGAACACTGTGAATAACACTAAGGTATTGATGCTGTGCCTCCGATATGCGCAATATTTGATTTTTAATTTCCCACGCTCACCCGTATGAACACATGCTCATCGGTCAAGATTGGAGGTCGTAAGGCAGGGGGTTAAACTTTGGCCAGCTAGTTGAATTGTGCGACGTGCCGACAAACAGAGAAACAGACAGACCAAAATTTCTCTGTTTAGGTATCCCAAGAAAGACTATCGTCTTTAAAAATCCGTAAACAGGTCTTGTGTGCTCGAGCCGACGTTTCGACAAGTGGACTTGTCTTCAAGGCTAGAACTGATTTTTCTTTAGCGCTACCGTGCATGTGTTCCGTACCCTCTCCTCCATCCTAACAAAGGAGGGGGAGAGGGCGACTGTGGATAAGGGGGGTGCGGGAGTATGTGTGCGTGGGGGGGGTGGGGTCCCGAGACGAATTGTGTGAATGAAGAGGGAACAGGTGTTCCGTGAATACAACGAAAAGAATACAGCGGGGTGGGGGGAAGGGGGGTTAGACGTATCGCTGAATCCCAGGTGTCAGAAGAAGCACTACTTAACAATAGTAGGTTTGAAATTCCTAGGAGGGCTTAACTCTCACTGGTTTTCACTGGTACACAAAGAAAACCAGTGAGAGTTAAGCCCTCCTAGGAATTTCAAACCTACTATTGTTAAGTAGTGCTTCTTCTGACACCTGGGATTCAGCGATATGTCTAACCCCCCCCCCCCATCCCGCTGTATTCTTTTCGTTGTATTCACTTGGAACACCTGTTCCCTTCACCCACACAATTCGTCTCGGGACCCCCCCCCCCCCCACGCACACATACTCCCGCACCCCCCGTATCCACAGTCACCCTCTCCCCCTCCTTGCTAGGATGGAGGACAGGGTACGGAACACATGCACGGTAGCGCTTAGGAAATCAGTTCTAGCCTTGAAGAAGACAAGTCCACGTCGAAACGTCGGCTCGAGCACACAAGCCCTGTTTAAAGATTTTTTCATTGCTAGTGAAAGTGCTTTTTGAGCATATTCTTTTGCAGGAAATGATCATGTTTTGTTCCATGCGAAATTTTTTGATCCGCAACCGTATACCTTCCGCACTGTCAAGCGGCATGTCATCGGCAGGGGCAAAACCAAACGCAATGCCCCCCACAAAAATATCACAATGTAAAAAGCGAAGTGCAGGGCACCGCCAACTGCCAAAGGCGTGAGCCGCGTGCTAGACAAGCTTACACGTATTGGAGCGTTCTCGCAAAAAGCAAATATAACATATTTAAACACGATTGTTTTTTGCTGTCGCTAACTGTAAGGAGGAGGAATGAACTTTATTAATAAAAAAAACCAGCAAGTTTAGGCTTCCGGGCCAGGCCTCCCATGAGGGGACGTCAAGGGCTTGCCTCGACGCCGCCTCACGGGCGTGCTGGGTCGCCCATGTTTGTTCATCGAGGGCGGAGCTCCGCACGTTCTTTTTTAATTCAGGATAGACGATGAACTGGAAAGTTCAACAAAGTATTATAATTTAAAATATGGCGCATTTTTGTAGGTCACTCATCTATTCTGATATGTTATTAGCAGCTCAGGGCATCCACATATGAAGGCGAGCTAACGAACAACGCAAAATGAATATTTTCGGAGACATTGACTACCTGAAGGCGGATGACCGGCGAAGCTGCGGCACGTCACAAAGACTCAGTCAAGGGTAGAAAAATGTCGGGTTGTCATTTTTATTTATTTAACTATGGGTGTTGAGAGGTCGTTGGCTTGTATGATTGGAACAAATTGCTTGCGCTGGTAGCTGTTCCAAACTTAATGTGCTGTTGATTATAGGTAGGCCAGCCATTTTTTCTAATACGATGCCACCAATTCAGTTAGCCTGATGCACTTCCGTTAAGCTCTAGAAAATGCTAAAGGCGCCATGTTCATTATTACAGCATCCGCGTCGTTTTTTTCCACAACACTACGACAAGAAATAACCATAGATAAAGGCTCCATC
>JALIZH010019531.1:5000-22156 GCA_030522465.1 Rhipicephalus appendiculatus | reverse complement strand
GTTCTTTAGTGCATTCCCAGGCACAGGGTGGATTCACATTTATAAACAGCAATAGGCCTATGGGTCGTAAAAGGAAAGTCCGAAAAATCATTCATAATTTTTTGTTAACTAACCGGATATGTATTTATATTTATCGTGCTTGTAACATTTGCAGCTCGGAGTACCAAACGACCGCCTTTACACTGGCTCCCACAAAGGACTTTGTTATAAATTCTGCATTGTTAAAAACGAACAACTTGTGCACACCGCTTCGACCTGAATCACTAATCTTTAAATGAACGCGACCACACAGTTTCAACGCGGAAACACAACTTATACCAAGCCATCAGGCTCTTAAACGATGTGAACGACGACTCTATTCGTTCAAGAGAGTGACATACCATGATGTACGTACTTATTAACGTTTGTAAGCTTTACGCAAAGTGTGTATGAAATAGTGATGCACTTACCAGCTGCCGCAACTGATACATGAGCGAAGAGTAGAACCAGAGAAGTCGCAAAAACGAATTCCGAGTCAAACTGTGCAGGTTTAAAAGCTCGGGCTCCTCGTTCAGGCACCATTTTAGAGGCAAGTCTCCCAGCTCTGGAAACGCGAGCAGACTGTCGCTAGTGCGGAACCCGGCAACCGAAATGGAAGAGACGACTGAGATTTCGTAAAATCTGTAAGATTAGGTAGGGTATATTTTACAGATAAGCACTCTGGAGGCATTATCTGTAGCTGATTCAACGTTGGGACTGAATGTTCACAGATAGTAATCGAGATTTGATAGTGGCTCCAAGAACAACAACAACGACCCAGCCCCCCCCCCCCTTCTCCCTAGCTTTTTCATTCCAAGTAACCCAAAAGCTGTATTATTAGCCCCTGCCTCACTTTTCCCTTTCTTGCGATGGAGTATTTCAAAATTACACGCTACGTCTTCTATTTCAAAATTATGCAGAACGCCACGTTTTTAAAATACCTCCCCATATTTTTTTTTTTTTGAGCCTATCTCACCGACCAGAAATGTAAATATGTCCCAATGTTCACTTTCATGAAAGATAATAATACTACGAAAATTTTCTTACCTGAGGTGAGAATTCGCTATGCCCGATAAGTGCCTGATGACACACACATGTGTAAACGTTCGTCACGGTATTGTTTCTATTTGCATTTTGTGTCATAACTGCAATTTTTCTTTATGGCGATGAAAAGTAGAAAGAAGAGGTGTGTTGACTGGCCCAGCTGCATACGTAGATTTACTCACCAAGCTGGCATCTGCTCCATTGGAAAACTGTTAATCAAAACTTTGGAGGTCGTGACGACTCAGGTTGTGGCAGGGAGAATTACTATTGTCTATAACAAAGTAGCGCCTAATATCTTCCAAAATTTGCCGCACTAGAACCCACTAAAAGAGTGCTTCCACGCGGCTCTTGAAATTCGTTTGGTATACGTGCATACACTTGTAATCTATTGGATTAACTTTATTGGTGCGGTCCCACGGCAGGCGGAAAATCTCTTTGTTATGATTGCTTTGATCGCTTGTAGGTGTCACCTGCATTGAAACTTGTTGGTTCTATCACAACTCTATCAACTGTTTATCAAAAGTGTGTCTTGACCACCTTAGCATACTCAGGCACCCATTAAAACTCGTTTAACGCGCTAAAATATTGTCGGCATATTTTTATACATATTGATGTCCATTTTCATATTAAAACGCAAAACCAATTTTTTCTCAGACGAGTTAATTTCAAGTAGTACTAGTTGTTCACCTCTGTAAAAGCGGAAAATAGTGCATAATTAGTAGAGGGACTTGTAAAAAACTGTGATACCTTTTTCTCTTATTGGTTCCTAGCAGTAATAACAAATGACGAAATATTTTTCGTTCGCGTAGGTATAGCGATAATATATCATGGAGCCGTTAATTTATGGGGACTACATCTCAAAAAATTAAGCCAGCATGGCCTTAGGGGTGCCAAGCCTGAAGGAAGTGTGGAGCTGGGCAGCCTTCTTTGTTTCCCCCTCGGTTTTATTTTAAATGCGAATGCATTTCATAGTCGGGCTATGTCAGGCATCCGGCGTTGGCGTTGTGCGGCGTTGGCGTTGTGCGGCGTTGTCCGCGGAGGAGGAGGATAGGTTGAGGAGGTGTGCGCGCCGGCAGGTGTTAGATGTGAAGCATCTTATGGCGAAGCTTAATCCGGTGGTGGTGGTGTACGGCGTGACCGCCCTTACTGCGCATGCGCAAACCCTTAAAAAAATAAAAATAAAAAAAACCTCCTCTCTCCCTCCCCGCGGCAACCACACCCTCACTGCGCATGCGCCTCCCCTCCTATCTCCCCCTGCTACGCTCCCCCTCTCTCTCCTCTAGGCATCCCTGCCCGCGCCGTCCACACTCCCACTGCGCATGCGCGTCCCACCTCTCTTCTCCTCTCCTACGCTCCCCCCCCTCTCTTCTCTAGGCATCTCTGCCCGCAGCGTCCACACTCCCACTGCACATGCGCGCCCCCCCTCTCTCTCTCCTACGCTCCCGCCTCTCCTCTCGCCTCGCGACGCCGACACAGGCAGCGTCTGCTAGCGAGTTTCTTGGTTGAAAAAACCGACTGCTCGCGCTGCACAACCGTTCACTGGCCACCCCGTATATATGGCAATGAATCTTGACCTCCAAGGTGGTGCCGGTGGGAGATTTCTCCTGTGCGTTGTTGAACAATAAAAATTCGCAGCGTGCGCGTTAACTAAAAGCGGTCTGCGGCGGAGCTCGGCGGAGCTATATATGAAAAAAAAATAAATAAAAAAAAATTAAATAAACAAGAAAAGCAAAAAAAAGGCGCTGCGCCGTGCTCCCGACCGGGCTGCAGAAATTAGGCGCCTTTTCCTTCTTCGAACCACCATATATAAATGGAGTGAAGCGCGCTCGAAATGCATTCGCATTTCCTCACGATTTCCCTTCGGGGAGGTGGGGGGCTTTTTTTTCTGTCTTTCTCTCTCTCTTTTTCTTTTTCTCCCTTTCCTTCTTTTCTGTCCTTTTTTCTTCTCTGCTATCGTCTGCTACTGCGGACGACATCTTCACCCGGTACAATCGGCTCATCGCGTGCGCTCTGCTCTGCGCGCAGTCCTCAACTACATCGAGGACGCACAGCTAGCCGACCGCCTTTAAACCACGCTGACCAGGCCTGGAACTGACGGTGAGGAACTTCTGCTTCGTGTGCTCCCGGTCTCTGTCTACGTTCTCCAAACCCCCTTCTCCCCTCCCACTCTAACTCTATATTTTCCCCCATTCCCCCCACGTGTCGCGGTTGTGGTGTCCTCGCCTGAGAGACAGTTAAGCCCCAACCACTGGCACGCGTATGCTCGCGTACGCTCGCGCCTATGCGTCAAATGCGTCTCTCAGCGTCGGCCGCGGAGGGGTATACGCGACGAGGCGCTTCGAGGCGCGAGGGGTCAAGCACTGCTTGAAATTTTCGCCTACGTCACCACGCGTACGGCGGCGCCAACCAATCAGAGGCCGCGATGCCTCCGAACACTATGCCTAATGGCCGTCGCCTCTTCGGCGATGCTTCGGCGGCACACCGGAGGGCTGGGCGCACGCACGGAAACTACGGTCGAAACGTTCCTGAGTGACCGCGTCGTCATCCAGTACGACAACGACACGGCGAACGACTGCGAGTGTTACCAGTGGGATGCGGTTTCGAAACGAGTGTAGACATGCTTCGGAGGTTTGAAGTCTTGAGCGTGAGCCCTCGCCTACTGCGAAGTCAATTCAGAGCGTGTCGTCTGCATTCAGCGTAGGCCTACCGTCGAGTTCGTGTATCCAGCTCATGTGAGGAACTCTGGTTGAAGGAAATTGACGGTCGTTGTGTCCGTTGCAACGTAGACACTATATATGATGCCCGAGACATGTCGTGGCGCTTGCACTGGAGTTTTTATCCGCTGTGTGTTTGTTTTCAACATCACCATTCGCCTCATCATTGCCGAAAGCGAACCTCGCACTTGCCAACACATTTCGGTGATGTGACGACGTACATGAATGGATTTGCGGATTTTACGACGTTGAAACATTGGTTGGCTTCGGTGCAAATCCGAAGCGTTTGCGTACGTTGTCAAGCTAACAACAAGCGTGCGTTTGTTGGTAGCAGCGTGACGTGATTTCGTGCCGGGTACCTGCGACGCCGACACATTCAGCTGTCAGCGGTCTCGTTTACATTCATGTATAAAATAGAAGCTCGAAATTGCGCGAGTGTGGTGATCGAAAAAGAAAGTTGCATGATTAAGTGCTGCTTGTGTTGCCTGCTATTTCACTTCTTGACTCTTGTTCTGCTTTCTCTGACATGCAACTACACATTAGCACATGCCCAGTTGCACATACCTTTTTTTGCAGGTTGTCAATTCTGACACATATTCCCCCTAGTCTATTCTGATACTCATAAAATAGGGAGAATGCGAACAATGGTGTTTCTCTATTGTTTTACAGTTTACTTAAATATAACACACATTTTGTTTACAGCTGGACAGCTAATTAGCTAAGAAGCTTGTAAGTGAGTTAGAGGATATTTAGATTACCAAGATCGTGCAAAAGCCTTCTATACAGAGGTTGGTTCCAATCATATGACCTACATATGTAGCATCACGAAGAGTCGGGCGTGGTTTGTCGCGTTAAGAGATATTTAGGCTACCAAGAATGTGTGAAAGCCTTCTACACAGAAGTTGGTTCCAATCTTATGACCTATATATCTTGTATCACGAAGAGTCAGGTGTGGTTTGTCGCGTTAGGAGATATTTAGACTACCTAGACCGTATGAAAGCCGTCTACACAGAGGTTGGTCCAACCTTGCGACCGATATATGTTGCATCACGAAGAGTCAGGTGTGGTTTGTCGCGTTAGGAGATATTTAGGCTACCAAGAATGTGTGAAAGCCTTCTACACAGAGGTTGGTTCCAATCTTATGACCTATATATCTTGTATCACGAAGAGTCAGGTGTGGTTTGTCGCGTTAGGAGATATTTAGACTACCTAGACCGTATGAAAGCCGTCTACACAGAGGTTGGTCCAACCTTGCGACCGATATATGTTGCATCACGAAGAGTCAGGTGTGGTTTGTCGCGTTAGGAGATATTTAGGCTACCAAGAATGTGTGAAAGCCTTCTACACAGAGGTTGGTTCCAATCTTATGACCTATATATCTTGTATCACGAAGAGTCAGGTGTTGTTTGTCGCGTTAGGAGATATTTAGACTACCTAGACCGTATGAAAGCCGTCTACACAGAGGTTGGTCCAATCTTGCGACCGATATATGTTGCATCACGAAGAGTCAGGTGTGCTTTGTCGCGTTAGGAGATATTTAGGCTACCAAGAATGTGTGAAAGACTTCTACGCAGTGCACAGCTGCAATCTTATGACTCATATCTGTCACGTCATGAAGTGTCAGGTGTGGTTTGTTGCGATAGAGGATATTTCGACTACAGACAACGTGCAAAAGCCTTCTATACAGTGCTGAGGTTCAACCTTATGGCCGATATCTGTCACGTCATGAAGTGTCAGGTGTGGTTTGTTGTGATAGAGGATATTTCGACTACAGACAACGTGCAAAAGCCTTCTATACAGTGCTGAGGTTCAACTTTATGGCCGATATCTGTCACATCATGAAGTGTCAGGTGTGGTTTGTTGCGATAGAGGATATTTCGACAACAAACAACGTGCAAAAGCCTTCTATACAGTGCTGAGGTTCAACCTTATGGCCGATATCTGTCACGTCATGAAGTTTCAGGTGTGATTTATTACTTCAATGAATGCTGTAAAATATGAAGTGCAAACATGCACTGGATGCACCAACATATTCATGATAATAACCTGGTGATTTGTTAACCTGAATGCTACTTCATTTTTTTGCTTATTAGAGCCTTTAGAAAGTTCTTTTCGTTGTTACAAGCTTCTGGAACAGGATAGGCCCTATGATATTTTCACCAAAAGCGCTGCTCACACATTCACTTTCTGAGCCATTCCGAGCAAGAATTATGCAATGTATCGACACCATCACAGCCCTTATCTTATTTCAGAAAAAAAAATTCTTGCACTCTCCCACTACATGAACCAAATGCTGTATAATATGTTATAGGTCAATTATTTTTGCTTTGTTTTACAGACGTGATTGTCTTTCTTAAAACATCAATTTGTGCAAGAAAATAATAAGCAGGTATCTGAGTATGTTCTGTGCACTGCCTGGAAGCATATACGGCGTGAGAATAGCATGTTTAAATATTTACTCGGTGTGTATTTTGTGGTGAACAGTGCATGTTCATTTATGTGAGAACAAGAAAGTCGAGCCCTTATTTGCATTGCTACAGTTCACCTGTATTTTGTTGTTAGAGGGACTTAAGTAAATGGGAGTTTCCAGGAATGCTTGTTTCTCATTTCCATGCTATTGAAAAAAATTGAGTTAGTATCTATGGCTGCTCCAGTATTCAAACTCTTCAATGTTTTCCCATGTAATAAACTGTAACGCACATTAGGTAGCTCGAATATTAGTCATGGTGACACCCGTGGTACGTGGGAAAGCCGTCTTTTTGGTAATGTAAAACGCATTAGTTGCTATGCACCGAAGTTTTAGGGCACGTCGTTTAGAATGCACAGCAAACGTCCATTTTCCTTTCTTTTCTTTTTTCGTAACTAAAGTACGCGCCAAGAGGCGCCGTCAAGCCCATCGACGGTGCGGGCGACGCCGCTCCCGTTCGCTTCTTTTTAGCAGCAACAAGGGCAAAACCATTTTCATGAACAGGATGATTATATTCCTGTTGAGCACTAATAACAAGGCCGTGAACAGGCGTCAATAATGCAATCGTACTAGCATTGTCGATTTCGCAAGCATCGTTGGCTGTGCCCCGTGATGCCGAGATCTACGCGAACTTTCGTTCACGGGAATAGAGCGAGTAGAGTACGGGAGCAGCGCACGCGCCGATGTCTATTACTTGTGCATACCGCGGTTGTTACTTTGGTCATTGCGATGGCAGTTACGTCTTAAAAAGTCAAAACAGTGGCGATTGAAGCGCAATCAATATTTTAACGCGCTCTTTATATCGTCTAAGACGTGCCAACTCACTTCGATTGACAATGCGCCCTTCTGTGCTGTACTTGGACAGTTTTAAACCAAAAGATCAAGCAACACTGCGCGCCAGCCGTCGACGCGTGAGCGCGTGTGCGTCGACGCGTACCAGTGGTTGCGCGCCCTCCTCCTCCACCAGGCGCCACACGACGCTTTTGACGCGTAGGCGCGAGCGTACGCGAGCATACGCGTGCCAGTGGTTGGGGGCTTTACTGTGTCACTCCCCCCATCCTTCACCTTTCCCCAACTCAGAATCTATTTTTTTTCTTGCTATTTTTTTACCGTTCTCTGTCTAATTCGTGCCTGCTTCCTTTCTTTTCTTTTTTATACGTGGTTCTGCCTGCGTTACGCCAAGCACGCTAGTTGTTTTTTTTTTTTTTTTTTGCTGACGTCAAGTCATCAAGGCGCTCGAAGTACAACAGGAATAATACTTCTCCTTGGCGCGAGGGCGCTCACTGCGCTACAGATGAGACATTACGCTAAGCGACGACAACAGCATACGACAGCTTGGCCCCTAATAGTGCTCCGCGGTTAAAAATATTTCACGACGAGCAACACTGCAAAAAGAGGTTTGTAGGCTGTCGTTTCCTGGACAGATTGAAAAATCAGGAAGCGCGGTGCAGATGAATGCCGAGTTACCATTCACGAAAGTTTCACAGATCAGCCTGTACTACCTTTTGGAAGATAACTGATTACACCC
Source organism: Rhipicephalus appendiculatus (assembly GCA_030522465.1). Lineage (NCBI taxonomy): Eukaryota > Metazoa > Arthropoda > Arachnida > Ixodida > Ixodidae > Rhipicephalus > Rhipicephalus appendiculatus. The sequence continues at coordinate 14,385 of JALIZH010019531.1, read as the reverse complement.
ACGTTGTAGTAATACGCCTATAGCTCTAGAAAATATTATACAACTGAAATAATAGAACTGAATCGCAGTATCTGAGTGTCATTACACTGTTTTGACGTTTCAATAGAGTGGTTATAGTTCAATGTACAAGCTTCACTCGAGAAAGCTGATATTTTGCCGGCTACATTACACAGGCATAATTCGGTCGTTGGAGCGTTACCGGTGGCGGGCTATATATTCAGCTCAATTTGCTGTGCTCCTTTTTGGCCTGCCAAAAATATGTAGACGGGAGTTAACTCTCTGTACCAGGCTTGTAGGAGGCTCGGCGTTTCCCGCTACTTGGGCTGCCTTTCCTTGTCGTCTGAAGACACCTTGTAACCAGGGAGGCAGACTTACAAAACAAAACTGTTTATTATAAAGGCAGAGAAAGTCAAAGTCAGATGGGGTCAAAATACAAGATTGCCCAGCGGCGGCCGATTCCCGGCTCGCGCTCCCCTCCCTCACATACACACCCGTTTTTAAAGAGTCGCGATATTGGGCGGAACCACTGTTCGAAACCCTCACTCTATTTCGGCCAATGAGTGTAACCGACCTTAAAATAGAAAAAGAGGCGGGGCACTTTATGCCTACATCGTGGCCGCCCCCTTTAGAGCCCACCTTCTATGATACATCTTTGAACTAACACCGCGCGACAACTACAGCAGTGATCCAGGGCTCTCTTCTTTACAACCTGCCTCTGTTTCCGTGCAGCCGGCCTGGCGCGACGACATCACTCGTTAACCCATCAACTGGTTAGGATGTCGCCAACCCCGACAACTTGCCCTTCGCCCCACGCGAGGTCAAAGCGGAACCTCTGCTCACTGTTGTCCTTTTAAGTCGTGGGTCCGCGCCGCCGAAGGGTTCCCTTTGTCGGCATCCTCAGTTAACGATGACGCCTGCACCGGCGCGGCAACATTGCACGCAAAATCGCAAATCACCTCCGAGGGTCGCTTACAATGCAAAATCACTTTGACTTCCGTGCCGCGCTATGTGTGGCCCATGTTTCTGTCATCTCCCCGACGTTACAAACGACGCGCGCTTCCGTGGAGGCTCTTTGTTCACGTGCGGGCCCCTCCCGATGCACACACATGGCGGAACGGCAGTGTGTCTCTCAAAGCAATGGTTCTTTTGCCGCAACGCAGCGAAACTGTCGTAGAAAGTGAACACTGATGCGGAATCGGCTACGACGAACCCACTCAACACAGCGAGCGCATGTTCTACGCACTGCCCGCTGACTCACTGGCGCGAAAGTTCGGCTTGACGAACTTAACTACGGGGTTCAGCACCTCCAAGATCACTCATGAAAATGCTAAGTCCGTATGACCCCAAGCCAAAGCTGTATGAACTGCAGAGCATTGATTCGACTGTGCTTACCTTGCGTCTATCTTGTGTTTATTTGCTGTTTTCTGATATTTTGTGTTCATTTCTATTGTTCACCACCTATTTTTTGTTCTTTTTGTGTGGTTATGTGACATTTTCTGTCCTTTTCTATTCTTTCTTGGGAAATATGCGATCTGTTTTGCAATTATCTATTTCTCCACATTCCTGTCCGTCTTCTGCTGCTTCGGCCTGTCAGTCTTCTGCTCCCGGCGGGCCGTTGCTACTCATATCCTGGGAAGGCGGCGAGACCTCGCTACGCTCCACAGACCCGGCAACGCAGAAGATCGCCGCTAGCCGGGCTGCCATCGCCATTGACTTATTAGGCATGAACGTTTTAGTGTGGAGGGATCGCGCGGGGACCCAGGGGGGCCTGGTAGTTCCCGAATTCCATAACAATAAATTTTTATTGCGATAGCAATTATATGGACAGTCTCGACGGGTTTTTGCGGCCGCCGTTGCGAATGCCGTCACCATCGGCGTCATGCCGCGTATAAAGTCCAAATTGATAAGATCCTCGAGCGTATCGTTCGTTCTACCCGCGGGTAATAGCGCGTGAGCGGAAGTGACGAACGCTGCTCAAGCCGAGATCCAACATGCCGGCCCATCTCCGTCGCTCCGAGGTGCATACGATAAGTTCCCCCCCCTCTTGTTATACCGGCCGTCGACTGCTCAAGCAGAGAGGAAGCGTCCCGCCCGTCTTTAACAAGCGTGAAAAGACGCAAGGGGGAGGGGGGGGGGGTTCACTCGAGCAGCGACTGCGACCTTTGATTTTACGAGCGCGAGCGTCTCGTGTACCCTTCTCCTTGCTGCGCTCTCAACGCGAAGGGACGGTGCGAAAAGCGTGCCTGGAGCGGCCGTATTCTCTTACACCAGCTTTTTGTAGAGTTGCGTGAGATCGCATCCAAAAGAGTTAGCTGCCTGCCTCACTTCGTCAAAACATTAAAATTTGTTGCTATCGTATTCATTGCTTCACTCTTGCGGTGAAACTGTGACTTTTTTTTTTACTGGACTCTTTCTAGTGTTTTGTACTGTTTGCTGCTCCAAGTGCAGTGCGTCTCTCTCCCGGCACTGGCGTTTCACCTCCGCTTATCTCTTCCGTAGATCTGTGTCTAAGTTCTGACGCTGGCGTTTCAAATCTAATCACAGAAATCATTTATTTATTTTTCATACTACGATTACAACGTGAAAGACATACAAAAGAGTTTCCTAACGCAAGGCGACCATACCAGGGCCCTGTGCAAATGATTGCTTGTTATAAGTTACGAAATAAGGATATCAATGTACAAATATTTAAACCAACAAAAGAACCGGGTACAATAGTTGCACAGCAAAAATACTACAATGATAGCAGAGATTAATAGTCAAAGTTTACAACAACATAAAACTTGTTTTAATGCTATAGATATTGGATAAATATATGTAAATTCGTAATGACAGCTAAAATACGCGACAAAAAGCCACCATTAACCATAACAATGCATTAGCGCTTAATGGTATTTACAAAACTAAGTGTGAAAGAACAAAACACACACCAAAAGAACATAGTACACATTATAAAGAATTCACAGAGCAAATATTTGTTTGGAAAATTAAACTTTAAGTGTATTTTTATACGCAGTAAGTGATGACGATGCTTTGATTGGTTAAGAAAGAGAATTTCACATTTTAATAGCACAGGATGATGATGTCATTTTACCGCAATTTGTAAAAGCGTTAGGCAGCAGGGAAGTTATTTTTCATGAGCAAAAGGAGTAGGGCTTATTATTCTTCGTGGAATCCAAGGAAATATACTCGTTGCCGAAATCCTTACTAATAATTTAAAAGCATGATAATTAGGTTAGCGCGAGTAAATCATTAGTTGAGAATCGTGTATTCTCCTTGCATGTGATATTAATATTATCGTGACTAAAGTTCGAAATAATGCGCTGATGTTAAAGATACATGCGAATCTCAGACAATGGGCCTTTTTCAGGAGACCAGTCTGCGCATGCGCAGCGGCGGTGACGTCACGCGCGCCATGTTTTTTGGGGGGTCACTGGGTGGCGACATTTGCAAAATATCACGAAAAATACCAGGCCTCCGAGACAACTTCGGAGTCCACTGACCCCAGTTTCGATTTCGGCGATCTCCACTGGAGGCGCTGTTCGGACCTGAAAAAGGCCCATTGCGTCATCTATAGCATGCATTATGCCCGCAACTGCTCTTGGTGTCGCCTGTTGGAGAAGTTCTTTTATATTGAGAATGAATTCTAATATTCCCATGAGACTGCGTTGTGCGGCAAACCCCAATGAATTATTTTACTGTTTGAATACTTGCCAGGTAAATAAACTGAGTTTTCAGTCAAATAAGGAGTTTCTCAAAAAAGGAAGGAAGGAAAAAAGAGGAGGGAAAGGAAAGGCAGGGATGTTAACCGGTCTAATAGAACCGGTATGCTACCCCTACACTGGGGAAAGGGGTGGGGGGAGATTTAAAGATGGAGAAAGAGAGAGAGAGATAGAGGAGAGAGCACGCACACACAAAGTCTCTCTTCACAGTCATCACAGCCATAAGTCTATAATCGTCGGTGCAAGTCCGTTGCCTTTAAGAAGTTTAGCACTGCCTTCGTCGCCTTCACCCGCGATGAGCTCTCTGGTCGACTTTCCAGAATAGTTTCTAGTGTCATCGGTCTCTGGTCTATGCGAGCTAGAGCGGCTGCTAGTGATGTTCTCTGCGCATTATAGCAAGGACAGTCACAGAAGATGTGTTGTAACGTTTCCTCGCTACCACAGTTGTCGCAAAAAGGGTTGTCAGCCATTTCGATTTTATAGGAGAATGACTTCGTGAAAGCCACTCTCAGCCACAAACGGCAAAGCAGAGTGGCATCATTTCGTCGTAGTCCAGTGGGTGTCTGAAGATGTAGAGTGTTCGGGCAGTGGAGGCGTTGGTTGCGCAGTCTACTTGTGCTCCAAGTGGAGAAAGTGACTTCTTGTGCGACTACTCGAAGTCGGCTAGCAGCGCTGGGCCTACAGGCTTCGAATTCTGGTTGTCGCTTGGCTGACTCACCCACACCAATTATCCCTTCGGCGAACATGGCGTTCACGGGCAAGCAAGTGCTGCCGTCCCAACCGTGCAGCCTGCTCGGTTTATATGTGTCAAGCCTAGAACCAGGCCCGTAGCCAAACATTTTTTTCGGGGGGGGGGGCACCTGTTGAAAATCTTGAAAACCACCTATTTTCATTGTTTATTCCCGGTAAAACACCCCCCTCCATCCGAATTTGGGGAGGGGGGGGCTACCCCCTTGGCTACGGGCCTGCGTAGAACCTAACTGACGCCAGCGCGAGACACGAGACGCCCCGTAACACCAACACAAGACATGATACGACGACAGGGCGGTGCCTTAATTAAACTGCTCCGAAGTCAAAAAAGACAAAAAAAAAAATGTGGCGAAGGGGTATGTAGGGAAGCGTGTTTCAGCTCCACTAACGTGAAACCTTGGGAGGGGCGAAGCATACAGTGTTCCCGGGTCTCATCGGAGCCCCCAGTTTGCTCCGATTAGACACAGAGACCCGCAGTCCGCTTTAGTTAACGCGCACGCTGCGAATCTTTATTGTTCAACTACCCACAAGAGAAATCTCCCACCGCCACTACACTGCAGGTCATGATCCAGTGTCTATATGCACGGGCTGGCCGGTGAACTGTTGTTCAGCGCGACTTGTCTGCTCTTTCAATCAACAAACTCGCTAGCAGACGCTGCCTGCGTCGGCGTTGTATCTCGCGGGCGAGAGTGCGCTCGTCTTGCGAGCTGGTAGCATAGAGTAATATACAGGGTGTTTCAAGAAATGTGTCCAATGTCGTTAAAAAATTAGGAAAGTGCAGTATTTGCTCGCTGTCTTCACAACTGCTTTTTCTGTAGCGGCAGGCATCTTCAGATGGTTGAAGACAAAATTTGGGACAGTAATTAAAAAAGTCAATTTAATTAACCTTTTAACTAGCGGAGACAGGCGGTTAAGTCAAATGGTAGAATTGAAGTGCCTCATGCTAAGAAACCAAAGCAGCTTTGAGATTTCCAAAAAAACGGCCTCTAGTAATAAGTGCGAAGTAATGAAATTCTCCCAAATTCAGCGGCGAAACCGAAATCAAAACGCGGAAGAGCGCAACTGCCATATTCGTCTGAGACGTCCAGAATGAGTGAGCGTCGTTATATCAACCATCAACCGACTTCGTTGTGTGGCGTGTGGGTTGCGCTTGCAATAATAGCACGCATGACGCACATAGGTTAATGAACCGGGGAGAACTGCACCTCTGTAATCGTTGTCTTCAACAGTGACGTCATTCTAGTCGTCTGCTTGTTGCGCTCATCGGTGCTTGGGTTTCGGTTTCGCCATTGAATTTGCCTGAATTTCAACGCCACAATAATGATTAAAGGCCACCTTTACTATATCTCGAAGCTGCGATGGGTTTTTCGCATGAAGAATTTCACTTGACATAACTGCATAAATCATCTAATTAAAAAAGTTAATTAATTTAATTTTCTTAATTACAGTCTCAAATGATGCCTTCAACCATCTTAAGATGCAAGCCGCTACAGAAAAAGCAATTGTGAAAACAATGATCAAATATCGAATTTTCCTAATTTTCTGAGGATATTGGACACATTTCTTGAAACACCCTGTATAAAAGGATAACAGAGGTCCCTCCAGTAGGCCCTTGCGGCTGATGTGGGTTCGCAGCGCACCAAATTATCGAGGGGAATCTTTGCAGCCTCAGAGATGAGGACAGCACAAAAGATGATCTCAAAGGCCATTTTCCAGCGATTGGAAAAACTACACGGTCTTCGAGACTACTTCTGTGAATGTGCTTGTCTCGGAGGCGATATTTTATTTATGTTTTTTTTTTTTCGCGTCCTTTGCATGCATCTATTAGCTTCGTGTAAGCTGTACCATCAGAGCGGCAAGCACACCATGCCACTCTGTGTTCATGGAGACCTTTTAAATAAAACATGAGAATCGTTGGAAGAGACAAAAAGCTTTATTTTGAAATCATATTCTTGGTAAGCACAAGCGCACTTTTTTTCTCGATGTTTATGAACGCGCGGATGAAGAAATGAGTTCGTTGAACTGCAATACATGTCAATACAGCTTCAATATCTTGAGTACAAATTTTACAGAAGAAATAAAGGAATAGGCTATATTATGATAAGCCCCGCAGAACAGTAAAAGTGCAATAAACGCACAGCTACACATACAGTGGACGACGCAGCGTGGCAGTAGCCGTAGTATATGACTCCGGACGGCATGACCTGAAAAAAGAGAGGAAAAAAAAAAAGAAAACTGCTGGTTCTGTCTTGTCTCCCGCCTTAGCACAAATTTTCTCCGAAGCACTTCACATCACCCTTTCGCGAAAAACAGTCACGAGCAGTTGTTGCAGCTAAAACAAAACGATTTTCAGTGTCATATGCATGCGTTACTGAGGTGGGAGTGTTTGTTCAGAAAATTACGCCATAGCCTCAGCTAACAAACATTTTTCTCGATTCACACGTGCTCTTTAATTGCGCTCGTAACAAGAACTTCCAGCAATCTGCGAACGATACAAATAATGATACTATGCATAACTGCACTCTTCACCCAATTTCACACATGCATTGAATTCGAACTACGTGTTCCGGCACAAAGAAAACCTAATGACGCAAGCGGCGACGGCTCACTTCCCCGCGCCATGAAACGATTTTCTTGCAGACATGCTGCGCAGCATTCCAAATGGCTGCTGTTTAGCGTGAAGCAATCTACGAAAATCATGCGCAATGTGGGGAGCACGAAAAAGCTCTGCGCGCCGAACAGCACAATGCGAAAAATATTATCTTAAGGCTTAAATGACGAATACAATGCGCACTTTGCGAACTAATGACGGTGTTTTTACCAAGCAGCCAGCCAAGCAAAGAAGACAGGCAGATGAAACAAGCGATTACTACGAAACACTTTGAGCATATTATCGCACATCTTTCATCGTGTCAGCCTGCTGCTGTCAGTACTTCTCCATAGCCTTAAACGATCATGAACACGGAGCGTGATAACGTTGCCGTTGCGTGATGACGCCATGCCGCACTTCTCTCGCATATGATTCATGCCCCATCCTGCCCGACGATGTGGAACCGTCCAATCGCGGGCTATAAAGATGGATTCAGAGCCGCACTGTGAGCCAGTGAAAGCCACGTCTGAAGGCACCTAAACAAGTAGATCTATAGTGCACAAGAAAATGTACTAAAGCCGATAACAAGTGCGCGCGTTACCTTGAAGACAGTGAGTGATGTATTGCCCTCTAACAGCTCCGCCACTTTGGGCCAGAGTGTACACTCTTGCAATTTGTATGTTACTCTGTGCTGGTAGGTCATCTTTCAGCGAAGAAAGAGCGTTTCCAAAGAGCGTTTCCATAGGCATTGTTCCTCCCCACCTAACGCTTTCTACACCTCGCGTGGCGTTGTACGACCTCCGGGATCGGCGCATCATCACCCAAGCGACGATTCCATTTGATGACGTCATCAATGACTCAGCTTTTATGTGTCTTTGAAACACTTCATTCGCTGGAAATATTTTGCTAAAACGGGCGCTCGAGCATACATTGAGTTCGCTTTAATGAAACAGTCGACGAGAATCACCGCTGTGCACATACGTAAGAGGTCAATTATAAACGACTTCTCTGCTATGCGCACAACGGTGTTCTTCTCCGCCATCATAATGCTTGTTGTAGTCTCCCAAATGCATCCATAAATGTTACAAATTTCAGTATGCATTGAACGAAGTACCCTGCACTATCTTCATTTCACTGCTCTGCGTGTTGGCGGTCTGGACCCACGACGCATCGTTACTGAATTTGTGTTGTTTGCAGGTGCATATGTTTTTGTCTTTCCGAACGCAAAAAAACAGAAAAAAAAACACACACAACATGATGTTTGTTTTACCTTAGTCTTGCATAATTTCGTGTTACTCTGCATGCAGTGTTACAGAAAAAAGAATGTGTTATAGCGATATTTATGGTACCTTACTCCAAAGTGTATGTCAGGGCCGAACCGTGCCATGAAAGAATGCTTGTTGTGATTGTGTGTGTGAATGCGAAACTCTGTTTTTAGAGCACAGCTTGAAAGCGCCTCTTCGTGCGTGCCGTTCTGTGTCTTAGTCGTCGGCGTAACCGAGCGAACGATGTGCTGGTCCAAGAGAGCATAAAAATGTTTCGTGGTTCAAGGCAAATAAGCAAGTTTGCAGAGCGATAGCTCGGTTTTGCTTGCTTTGGGAAATGACGTGGCCATTGGTTTGCAGAAATTTAACTTTATCGCATGTCTTGGTTTAGGCAAAGATGACGAGATGTATACATGCTTCGACGACACGACGCCAACAATTAAGGGAGCCAACGTGTTGCACTTAAAGCCAACACTCAGACTCTCCTCAGTGCAAACGCTCAGTGAACTAATAGCACAATTGTTTGGATTTTACGTCCCAAAACTACGATGCGACAATTAGGGAAGCTGTAGTGGAGGTCTCCGGAAATTTTGTCATCCTGATCTTCCTTAATGTGCATCTAAATCTAATTACGCAAGGTATCTAGCATTTTAGCTGCATCGAAATGCGACCGTCACACGGTCGGGACCTTCGGGACCCGGCCGTGTGACGGTCGGAATACGGCGTGCTCCGTATTCCGGAGGACGCCGCGCATATCGAGTAGAAACTATTCGCTTGACATCGCATGCTTTCCTCCATGATTGCTCGTAGGAACGGTCCATTAATTCATTTTGACAATCAATGATTAATACTTTGCCTTTTTCAGCCAGGAATCGGTCAATCCTTATCGATTAAAGCTTTTTCGTCGACTAATCGACATCTTTGGCAGGCATATTCAAAAAATAACTTTTAACTTCTGGGGTCTCACGTGCCACAACCACGATATAATGATGAGACACGCCGTAGTAGAGGTCAGCGGAAATTTTAACCACCTGTGGATCCTTAATGTGCACCAAAAT